>JAVDPK010001817.1:235704-249977 GCA_034780415.1 Cichlasoma orientale | reverse complement strand
GTTTTTATTAACACCCGCCAAAATGATTTTTTACCCGCATTTGGCGGGTTGGCGGGTGTTAATTTAGAACCCTGGTTATTATTAATCGTTGGCTCTCTTCCTGTCTTTCTACCCTCAACCCAAACCGGTTGTGGCAGATGACTGCCCCTCTCTGAGCCTGGTTCTGCCTGAGATTTTTTTCCTGTTAAAAGGGAGTTTTTCCTTTCCACTGTCGCCAAGTGCTTGCTGATAGGGGGTCGTGTTGGGTTTTCTGTGTAATTATTGTATGGTCTTCACCTTACAATATAAAGTGCCTTGAGACGACTGTTTGTTGTGATTTGGCGCTATATAAATACACTGATTTGACTTTAAAATTAATTAATGAGATTTTAACATAACATATTTGTGGGGAAAAAAATCATATTAGACTATTTCTTGTTCAGTACTCATTATTACTGTTAATGATAGTCAAAGCAATTTCTAATGCATAACTGGGGGAACTTTAAAAATTCACTACTGGAGACTAAGCAATAATCCAATTTGTCAGCAAGATATCCCTCCACCCATCCAAACAAGACTATTTGGATGGGTGGAGGGTGGAGGGTGTTTTAATTTAGCACTTCTGATGGGCTTTAACTGTAATTGAAAGAAATGCCACAAAGAACATAAATTCTGCTCACCTAATGATAGTGAGTAGATAATTAAAATTATATATTTGTAGTAATTATTAGCAAATGTCAGACCAAAAACAACTCTTCCGTAATTATGAAACAGCTTGCAAATGCACAGCGCATACATTACCAAATCAAATTGATGATCACTCTTGCTAATTTTCCACATTATGTGTTGTTGTCATTAGCCATCAAGGTTTTTTGATACTTTGAAGTCTTTTTTAAAAAAGAGATTAAATATTTTCTTCTTGTGCTAAGCAGATATAAAAACCAGAAGATTTAATTGTTGTAAAAATGCATTAATTAACCTTTCAAAACATAAAGAAATAGGGTGACACAAACATCTACTGAGCTAATGCAAATTGACTTCTACCACAGTTTGAATTCAGTTGAATTTACCACAAAGAAGAATAAAAGTGTCAGATGTTATACACACTTGTCCTTCCTGTTATATTTTCTGAGATTCTTTTGCAATACGCTCTAATTTTTATTATTTTAAATGTTGAGTATGTCTTAAAAGACATTTTTCCCATTCTGTGCAATTGAGGGCTGGTGGTTGATGGTTACTGGATCCTGTTCTGGGAGATTCCTGTGGTCTGCTCTTAGATCCACTAGCCACTGATTCTTGTTGTGATTTGCATCCTTCTCCTATACCTTTGAGGTTGCATCCTTCTAGATGGTTCAGTGGAGAACATCTGGTTTATTCTCTTGACTTCTATGTCTCTGGTATACCTCTTCAAGCTGTTAGCTGTCTTTGCTTTCTTTCCTTTCGAGTTGCGTTGATCTTAGCCTCTAGTCTTCTTTTCCACTGAGGTTACTGCTCCATGTGTTCATCTTATGGTCATTCCTGAAACCAGTGGTCAAAGTAGGCATTGTCTGTAGTGCTACATTCACATCTTCTGGTAGACTTTCATAAGGTACTTCATATAGCCTCGGTAATCGGCCACGGAGGGTTCGGGTTTCTAGCTTAGCCATAATCTTCTCTTTCAGGTCAGCTGCTCTGGCATTCAATGTACCAGTTGTTCTTCGGGCTTGGTACCCAAACTGGAGTGTCGGGAAGTTGATGATACTGTATGTCCCCCTTGACCTGACGTCCTGGCTCCTCGTTGCCATAGCATTTGTGTTGTACCTTCTCAAGTTGCATTAGCTGTTGCTCCTTGTGGATGTTGGAACACTGAGCTGGTAGTTGTTTTGGTGTTAGTCTAGATGTAGTCAAGACTCCATTGCTGAAAAAAAAGCATGTTGACGCGCATTTAAAGTTTGCTGAACAACATTTAGACAACCCTGCGAAATACTGGGAGGATAAAGTCTGCTCAGATGAAACCAAAATTTAACTCTTGGGTTAAAAGTTAAAGTTAAAAGCTGCTATAATGACCCAGCCAATCACCTGACCTGAATCCAACTGAAAATCTATGAAAGGAACTAAAGCTCAGAGTTCATAGAAGGTACCCACGGAACGTTCAGGATTTTAAGAGTGTTTGTGTGGAAGAACGGGCCAAAATCACACCTGAGCAATGCATGCGACTAGTTTCTCCATACAGGACGCGTCTTGAAGCTGTCATCACCAACAAAAACTTTTGTACGACATATTAAATAAATTTCAGTAAGCACGTCCAATACTTTTCCCCCTGTGTCATTTCTCATTATTATGCATCATTTATGGACTTCTATGGTTTCTTTACATCTATGGATTGAATGGGTTATTACCAGCATCTGGTGAGAATTTTATGTCAACAGCACCTTTAGAAATATGTTTTCACAATATTTAAAATTGGTGACATGCTCAATATGTATTTCACCTGCTCTGTCTGTGTGTGTGTGTGTGTATTTTATTTATTTATTTATATTTATTTCTTTTATTTAATTTTTTGCTTAACCTATCTTGTAAGACATAATAAAAGGATTTGGCTCTTAATTGGAACTTTACTTAGTGATTGACACATATCCAAAGCATCGCAGCAATGCAACAACCCTAGCTATGATTAATATACACCTGTCATACTGTAACTAATTGCGTTAACACTGAAGAATGATTAGACCTGTCTTGCTGCATCTTCCTTTCCTTCTCTGCCATGCTACCATACTCTGCAGTCATGATTAATGGATAATAGTTAGCTTTGTGGGGACAAACACAAAGTAAACATATAGACAAAAGACTGAAACATATCGTGCCCTGTCAAGCAACCCTTCTATTCAAGTTTGTGTGATGAAACTTTACTTAGTTTAAAAGATAAACTAATTTCAATTAGCATCTTTGCATGATGCCAGAAAGCACTGCAAAGTCTATCAAAAGCAGTGCAGAAAGCAGATTAGGTTATACGAGTCTTGCTGAATATTCTTGAGTGGGTCTGATTGGTGATCGACAGGCCATTAAGTGAGCATTTTGGCTTCTGTGGAGGGAGATTCTGTGATTGATGTCTAGAAGAAATGTCATACAATTAAGGGTTAACATGCACAATTCAGTGCCAATCTCTTTGCAAATTAAATGTAGTGGAAAAAAGAGTGTTTCACAATTGAGCATTCTGGCTTTTTTGAAAGGTTATCATTTGCTTGATTTAAACATCTAGCAATCATTTTTTATTATTTTTATTTTTCACTGATTGCCAAGCTGCTCTTTTGTTCTAAATATTATGCCTTTCATATCAGATATTCTAGTCATGACTTTCTTTCCCAACTGCTGCAGCTCAGCCAGTAAAACACAGCATAGAAACCTAAGTGAAATGTGTAAGTTAAAATAAGCAGTGAGCATAATCACTTTGGTATCTATGAATTCATTAAGTTAGTCATAGGTGGGGATTTATTTTTTAAATTTTAATTTCTATCTTTTTAATGTTTTCTTTCAGACCATGAGCGGATCGGGAAAGATTCGTCCTATGAACAGGAGGGGAAGGTCCAATTTGTGATAGATGCCGTGTATGCCATGGCTCATGCTCTACATAATATGCACAAAGACCTCTGCCCTGGAAAAGTTGGCCTCTGCTCCAAGATGGAAACTATCAATGGCACACTGCTTCTCAAATATATCCGCACTGTCAACTTTACAGGTGTGTATTACTTCCTCTGCTTACAGTAGGTACGTTCAAAGCTACATTCATGTGTACTGCACATAAAGCACAAGTTATTATCACTAAGTAGTTTTGGTGTTTGAAAACAAGGGACACAAGTGAGTTCTGGAAAGTACGAAATGCCTTTTTTTACACGAAAGCAATATTTGCTGTAAGGAAGCATCAACACATCAATCAAATATCAAAACAGGACAAAACTTAATGCTAATTTGCCGTTTACAGACATGTGAGGTGTTACCTAAAGCACCTTGTACGACATATTTTTGGGCTCTCCAACATGTTCATGCAGAGTCTTTGCAAGTATACTATACAGTGGTCTCCAATTATCAGGCTACTGAAAGTAAATTGCTCCCAGCAAGTACTGAGGCTGAGATCCGTAGGAGGATTGACAATCACCAGCAGAACAGCATGTTTTATCATGGTTGATGATGTGCAGGAACTGCGCTTTGTGAGGTTTCCTGCCTTATCATGTCAGCTTTGAATTGCCCACACAGGAGATCTTCTGCTTAAAAGTACGCTGGCTGCTGAGTTAAAATTATATGTAAATGAGAGTGGGAAGCATGTTAACATACACCACAACAGAAACAGGCATCAGTAGTTTTCCAGTGGTTGTCCAATGTAAAGTGCCAGTGACGAATGCAGTATGCAGTTGTCTCAGGAGACAGAAACAGATATGAGTTAATTACATTAAATGTAGGTTTAAATGTAATATTTAATGTAGTTAAAAAAATTTTGGCATTGGCAAGATTTAGCAAGTTTTCGATGGATGCAACCCACATGCTCAACTCTGCTTCTCAACTTATAAATGCATTTATTGCCAAGAAGCATTGTTACAACGAAGAATAATCTACCAAACACAAAATTCCTTAATTATTTTTGCCAAGTTATTATATTGTTATATTTTAGCATGTGAAGTGTAATAGGAAGCTGGAGTTCTCAAATTACTTTGTTTTGTTTTATTTGGTTAATGCGGACTAGAATATTTATTTCATAATTTTTTGCTCTCACTCATGCTGTTGTTAGCTGAATGGCTCTCCCATGGATGTAGCTCTTTTGTAGAGCTGTGATGTGTATAATTTAAGGACAATGGAGTTGGGTGTATGGGATTTTTTTTTAAAGGTCACAAAAAACAGAAATACTGAGTGTATGTATACATACGTAAGTGTATGTGCAGAAAAACAATTCCTGTTTTTTGGGGTTCTTTGTCCAATTTCTGCCACGGCTAAAGCAGATATGTAAATCATTTTCACTCAAAATTTTAAGTAACTTTCTGCACATACATTTTTTACAGTGTAAGCTACATTTGAATATGAAAAAATATTTTAAAAAAATACCTTATTTTTCTAGACATTGGTATACAAATTTCAATGTATATTTCGTTAAGGTTTTCTTACTTATCAAACTCAGAAGTTTAGCTTCCGTTCAGCTCTTTGTAAAACTGTAATACTTCCACTTAGAGAAAAACTGTTTGCCACCAGTTGACCCAAGACAAAGAAATGGACTTTTCTGGTTTCAGCATGTACATGATCTACCACATTTGCATAATTTCACAAAATTCTGATAGCATGATATTATCAAGTAGTACTGAGTATACAAAAGAGCTACATACATAAGTAGCATTGGCATGAAGATAATCTAGTTTGCAAAGATTTAATAAACAATGTATGAACATTTGAGGTCGCCTTCAGGTCAGTGTACGTAGTTATAACAGCTTGAGTTAATTATATGACAAGAGTAGAGTGCCATGCAATCAAGCAGAATGCACCATGAGTGGTCTGACACAGTCTCAAACCTGCTCCGCCCTCACAGATAATTATATAGCAATGGACACATTTATTTCTATGACAATTATAGAGTGGGATCTTTCAGTCAGGGAGAATCATTCCACAGCTAAGTATGTGACAAGAATAATATACAGGAAATTACACAAATAAAGGATGAAGCAAAACACATCTTAACCACTTCTGCACAATTCAGACTTCAGTTGTTAACATATCTGCCAAGAGCCTGGCTGGTATCTCCAGTGAATCCCACTCTTGGTGTTTAAAGTGGGATGCTTTCACACAAGAAATCACACAAGAAATGGTTACATTCAATTTGCACAGACTGAGGCTGTAGAAATTATACCAGTCAGCTATACATTTAAACCACTTATAAATAAAGTAAATAGCTATACCTTAACAATGATGCCACAAGGGGTGAGAAATAAGTAAAGAGTCCATTTGTGAAACAGGGAAAATGAGAAAGCATAAGGATCTGAACAGCCCTGACAAGGGCCAGATTCTAAAGGCTAGATGACTGAGTCATGGCATTCATATTAAATCAGTTCTTGTAGGGTTTTTTCCTGTCTGGGAAGTACCAAGTTTGGTAACTACCTTTAAAAAGAAGTCCAACTGGCTACAAGGTCAGGGGCACCCAAGACTCAATAGTGTATGTAGGCTGAAAAGGCTGGGACTATCACACTGCAGAGCTACCATAACATAAACTGCATAACAACTTGCAAACCTTAATGAAAACCTTGGGCAAGAGACAGCAGTAGGATGCACTCTGCAAAAAAGACAAGCTGACTGAGACAGTGTGATGCTCCGGATAATCTTCTGCTGGTAAACTATGGGTCCTGGCATGTGGCAGGCATGTGGATTATATAAATATTGTTGCAGACCACATCCACTTTTCAAATATTTTTTTCCTCAACCCTTTATTTAGTTTCCCACCAAGTTTCAGCACCACCTATATCCAAACAGCAAATCACTTACTGGAGAATACACTTACCACAGACTTTATTAGGTAGACTTTGCTAACAGGAGGTTGGACTTCTTTTGCCTTCAGCACTGCCTTAATTGTTCATGGCATCGACAAGAATTTGGATCTTATTGATATGATGACATCACACTGTTGCTACAGATTTGTCAGCTTCACATCCATGACTTGAATCTCCCATTCCATTGGATCCCAAAGGAGATTTAGTGAATGTGGAGGCCATTTGAATACAGTGACCTCATTGTAATGTTCAAGGAACCAGTTTGAGCTTTGTGACGTGCTGCATTATCCTGCTGTAGCCATCAGAAGATAAGTACACCATGGTCATAAAAGGATAGTCATTGCCAGCAACAATATTTAGGTAGACAGTAGCATTTAATGTTCATTTGGAGCTAAGGAACTCAAAGTGTGCCAAGAAAATATACCCCACACCAGTCTACCACAACCACCAGCCTTTACTGTTGATAGAAGGCAGGCTGGATCCATGCTTTCATGTTGTTTACACCAAATTCTGATCCTACCATCGGAATGTTGCAGCAGAAATCAAAACTCAGTCTAGACAGCATTTTTCCAATCTCCTTTTTCCAATTTTGCTGAGGCCATGCAAATTGTAGCCTCAGTTTTTAAAAAAAGTTGGCCAGTGACTCCTGGATCACATGATTAAATTTAAACATCTTGGACAGGTTTGGCAACTGAGATAACACATAGGTCCTCTTGTCCATGCCCATAATTTTCCTTTGACCTTTACCTTGAGGTCAAGGTCACAGAGATTCAAACTCATTCAGAAGTTTTAGTAGATGCATCTATGGTGTGAATTTGAACATCGTAGGTGACATTGTTCTCAAATTATCACATTCTCAAGATTTTCAGAAAATGTGACCTTTGACCTTTACCTTGAGGTCAAGGTGATTCAGTGTTTGGAGAGTGACATGTTTCTGAGACAGACAATGTTCAAATCAGCTAAAATGCGTGCCGAGGGCAGGGTTTGTTGTGCCTGGCAGATTGTTAGATATTTGTGTTAACAAACAGTTAAACAGTACTAAAGTGGCCGGCAAGTGTATTTTTGTCCCAGTTGGCAGATTGTTTGTATGCTCTAAGTGGAAGAGCATTCCAGCCTTTTTTTGTATTATTTGTGCCTTGATTCCTTGTGTGTGATCTTTTCCTGTACCTATCTCCAAGATGATGCACTCTGCCACACTGCAAAAATTGTTCAGAAATTGTTTTAGCAACATGACAAAAAGTTCAAGGGGTTAACCTGGCCTCCAAATTCCCCAGAGAAGGGAATTAAATAGGCAAGTCCTTGGTTTGTTTTCCAATTCCTACATTTGCTCCCATTAACAACATTTTCTTTACTCAACCAAGTAAGGATTTTGAACATAAAAGTGCTAAGTGCACAAGTAGAATAAAGGAATAAAAATAAAAATACAAAAATACGATCTGCTCTGCACAGGATATTGGTGCTACACCACAGAACAGCTTTTATAAAACTAAATCTATACTATAGCCACGTACTGTAAATGCAGCTACTAACAGCATTTATAAAAGACCAGCAATCTGCTCCATCTGTAAAAAAGCTGACAAAATTAGGTGATATACCAGAAATCCATCTGATAGTCCAGCAGTCAGATTGCTGATTGTTCATACAATTGATCAGGTGTTGCACCCCCCTCAAAAGAATTTTTAGAGACAGAAATTTAGTTCCCAATATGTCATAAGTGACAAGCAAGGGGCTCTTTTTTGTCTGCAAATCTGAACCCAAGAATTATTGTCAGGGACAGTAAAGTTTAACTTAACACTTACGTTTGCAGCTATTAGTTTTCATCCCTAATGGATACTGAAAGGAAACACTGCTGCACTCAGCAAAGCCTTCTATGTCAAAAGTGTTCCTGAGTGTGCTTATTACTGTGTAAGGGGGTCAATCCATATTTATGCAAAATTAAACAAAAGGAATAGGGAAAGAAATTGTTTGGCTTTTTATCCAGAAGTCACCTTTGGTTAGTTCTACAATATAGATCAATCCTCATAGCACTGTAAAGTTTTAATCAACAATGCTCTATGGCTCTGTTGTAAAAAAAAATTAGACTTCTTCAATTCTCTATGCATTACTTTATTCATGGTGTTATGTTACTGGAAGGTTTGTCAGCACTGAAAATCAATGTTTCACATTACCGGAATCCTGCCTAGCTTGCTTTGCTTTTAAGAGTCTTTCAGTTTACAGAATTGGAGACTAAAAGGTCTAAACACTGTCGGTGTCCATATGATCCTAGTGTAT
Organism: Cichlasoma orientale; assembly: GCA_034780415.1. Lineage (NCBI taxonomy): Eukaryota > Metazoa > Chordata > Actinopteri > Cichliformes > Cichlidae > Cichlasoma > Cichlasoma orientale. Next base: position 241,230 of record JAVDPK010001817.1, on the reverse strand, counting down.
TATGGGAATTTTCTATAGGTATACATGCTGACTAAAGGACACACCAATCATTACAGATATATTACATGATACATGATACTTTTTGATGCATGGTATTAAGATTGTTATCTATGTGACACTGAAAGAAACTGATATTGGTTAGATTCAAGAAAAAGCACAGACTTAATGCTACTTATTATTTTTCCCCAGACATTTTGCTTTATAAAATAAACCTCACAAGACATATATCTGATATTAAAGTGTTATGAAACATGCACAATTATAGACTTACTGTTTAGTTTAGGGTTTCAGCATAGCCAGTTCCATCTGCCTGTTTTCATAAGACCAGTAAGCAACAATGAAGGTGGATATACAGTATGTTATATGTTATAAATATGCTATTTGTTACCTCTGCCAAGCAGGTTTGTTTGGTGCTAGCAGAATTTCTCAAAAGTCTGTGAATTTCTGGGAGGATTCTTTACCATTGTGAGATAAAGCATATCTTCACAACTACATTTCAAATTAAAATAAGAAAAACTTGGAGATATTGACGTGATATATTCAAGGAAATATTACAAGCAGCATATCATTCTGGATCAAGGGTTGAAGTTCATGCATGGTGTGAAGAGAAGTTTAGACTTCATGGACATGTGCTCAGCCTGCTCTTTTTTTTTTTTTTTTTTCCTCCCTGTCTATTGGCTAGATTATACCAGCATTACCATACCAAATTTCATAAAACCTGCTGTAGAGGTGGAGCATATGGATTGGAAGAACCAAGTGAATTGTGATGTAGATCTGGATCACATTCTTAAAAATGTCCAAATATAGCATTGGAAAACAGTCTGCAGAGGGATCACATGTTTAAATGTGCAGTATATGTACTGGATCTTAAGCAATACACCAAACTGTGATGGTCTGATATTATTTGAAAGACTATAATTTCCTGACCCCAGTGTCATAAAAGAGAATAAAAGCTGAAGAGTAAGTATTGAAAAGATGATCAACAACGCCATGGGTCCCTAAATCGGGCAAATTTAATAGTTTATAATCATGGGAGGGTAGTCTGAGTACTGCAGTGTGAGTTCTTGCAAGACTGGAAGACATGCAATAGGGAAGCAGTACTGTACTTATATTTTAGGTTATATGATTTTAAAAATATTAAGTGAAAAACAAAGTTGCTAAGATGGCAACAACAGTGCCAAATATCTGAATCCTGAAATTGCAAACTGCATACAGTAGCTGCACAAAGAAAGAATACCTGAATAATCAAAAATTTAGGCAGAGCCCACATTTCAGCTAACCTCTTTGGAATTTAAGTAATACAAAAAAAAAAGGAACTTTCCCAGGTGTGAGGAATTGTTAATTATGTCCACGTATGAATGTATTATCCATCTGATTCCCATGTTAGTAAGACCACAGTGCTTAAACACTGCCCTGCATACACTTGCTCTTTAAGTACTGACTCAGTCTTTAGTTTCCTCAAAATTTAGAACTGAATATTTAAAAAAAAAAAAAAAAAAAAGATAATATTTGCTGGGTTTGCTTTTTTTGTAAGTTAAGATGTGAAACTAATTGATTAGGGCAATCAAATTAGTGGAAATACACATCCTACTCAGATTCCTTCTATTGCTGAGGTGAGCACGGAAATCTTCATAATTGCAATTACTGCCTGCTGTTGTCTTAGACATGCCCTCTGGATAATACACCAGGATGATACTAATGCAATTACATTCTCTCTGACAAACACAAATATGCAGTGGTGGAGAAAATACATCTGGTCTCAAAGCCTTACTCACAGGTTTCCAACTCTGGTTCACAGGTTCAAGCAATCAACAATCAATACTGTGACCTATTAAAAAGAACAAAACACTCAAGTACCCAATTCCCTTTTTGCTTATGACATAGGATAGTACAGTGAATACTTGTGGAACATGATAAACTCTCTTCAGTGCTAGAAACACAGTCAACTCAATACACGATTTATATGTATTGTACATACATTGACTATTATTTAAGTGCAGAAAATGCAGTCTTATCCTGTTGATGCTTCTCTAAAATGTACTGTACACAACAACCAAAATCTAAATCCAAAATACAGTTAAAAGCTAATTAGGGCCATTTTTGTACTTTCCACTCATCATTTCAAGCTCTTAAAGAATTGCTGACTATTATTAGGTTTCATCAAAAGAGAAAACGCAAATATGGTATTCCAAATAAATGGACTGAGATGCTATTAATGGTTCATTCCTCAGAGAAGCTTTGTGGCGGGCTCTCTTTACTAATTCTGTAAATCTTCTACCCCTTAAAACACAGTTTTATAACAAGTTGTGAAGCTCAAGAGAGGATTGTAGGTTGGCTTGGAAAGAGAAGCGGAGACACGAGAGAGACCTCAAAGCGGTAATCAAAATCAGTGCTGTCGTTCATTAGCACTCTGAGAGGGACCTAGTGGATAACAGGCAATGGGGCAATAAGCAGAATGAAAGAGTGTGAAATGATATGGGAACATGACCAGACAGCAGCCCTGGCCCTTCTCAAAGGACCAGGACAACATGCCGGTCAACATCTATTTTGCTGCCATCATTAACACTATAGCGGCACAAACTTGAAGTTCCCTTGCAGCCTAATTTAATTTCAGGGCCTGAAAATAAAACCTTGAATTTTTATGGCAATGTTCAACACTGGGTTTCAGTTTTAACAATATCTTCTTTAAGACGAAATAACAGAACTTTCCTTTACCTTCTTTAGGCATTGCTGGCACCCCTGTGGTCTTCAATGAGAATGGAGATGCTCCTGGTCGTTATGAAATCTACCAATACCAGATAACAAAAAACAGCCCAGAATACAAAATCATCGGCCACTGGACAGATCAGCTCCACTTAGACGTATGTATATTTTGACTGTTAGATAAAAAATATCTGAAGTTCCACTCACACAGGCCTAGACACCGGTCAGCGACCTCCTGTAACCAGTCGCTAAAAAAAAAGTGCATTCCCTGACTGGTTGTGAGTAGTTGCTGGAAGTTGCTAGGTGAAAGTGGTTGCGAGGCTATATGCAGTGCTGTGCCGAAACCCTTCTTATGATTGCTTTGGTTGCTAGATGATTGCCATGGTTATCTGTAGTTTGCATGGAGGTTATCAATTTGTCTGCAAACACCTGCAAACTACTTGCTAAATGGTAGTAAAACTATGGAGAGCGTAATGCAAATCAGACCATTTGCCTTCAAAGTAAAAGTTCCACCTTTTGAAATGTATTGCTTTCAGTACCTTCAAAGTAAAAGGTGCAAATTTTACTTTGAAGGCACTGAGAACAATATGTATAAAGTAAAAGGTACAACTTTCACTTTGAAGATGACGCAAACAGCACAGCTTTTACTGTTCTTCATTTTTGGTTTGCACTGTACTTTTTCAGTCAACACTCCCGCTCAGTGATTGGTTAGTGAGTGTCTTCCATGCAAACAGCAGGTGACTGTGGCAAGCTGCTAGTAACCAAAACAATCACAAGAAAGTTTTTGGTGCAGCACTCTCTTTGCTGATTGCCAGCAACCACTTGTTAACTGATCAGCCAATACCTAATGACCCAAGGTTATATGGTCTCTAGACCTATGTGACTGGGGTCTTAACAATAATGATAAAACTAAACTGATTGTAAAATGTATATTCTCACTTGAATTAAACCTCCTCCAACGATGCCAACCCAGCCTCTAAACCTGTGGCTGTGACATGTGACAGTTACAGCAACAGTCAAGACATATGTAGTAAAGCTTCATTTATGCACTACCTCATAACTTCTTGGCTATCAGAAATTATGCTGAATACAGATTGCTTATATGGGTCTTTGTAGGGAAACATTCAACAGAATAATGACTCAAATCATCCTTTTCCTGGTTGCTTTAGAATTTAAAAAAAAAATAGAGATGCTTTAGTTCAAAAGAGTGCACTGTGCAGCATGGCCATATTTACACTCACAATTAAGCAGATGCCAGCAGGTCTGTAATGAATTAAACAACATTTTTGCATGAACCTTATTTTGACAGTAATACTGTCATTATTGAAACGGTTATACCAATTTCCTCTTTAACATGTACAGTACCAGTCAAAAGTTTGGATGAGTGAGTGTGTCCAAACTTTTGATTGGTACGGTGCACTGCTCAAAAAAATGTAAGGAACATTTTTTAATCAGAGTATGGCATCAAGTCAGTTAAACTGGAGGCATATGGAGGGATACACAGCCTTCTACAAGCTAGGCAACGGCACCCTGAGTGCCATTAGGTATCAGGATGAAATCCTTGGACCCACTGTTAGACCCTATGCTGGTGCAGTGGGTCCTGGGTTCCTCCTGGTACACAACAATGCCTAGCCTCATGTGATAAGAGTATGCAGGCAGTTCCTGGAGTATGAAGGAATTGATAACACTGATTGGCCCCCATGCTCACCTGACCCAAATTCAATAGAACACCTCTGGGGCATTATGCTTGGGTCCATCCGATGCCTCCAGATTGCACCTCAGACTGTCCAGGAGTTTAGTTATGCCCTGAACTAGATCTGAGAGGAGATTCCCCCAGGACACCGTCCGTCATCTCATTAGGAGCACGGCCCGACATTATCAGGCATGCCTGCAAGCACATGGGGGGCATACAAACTACTGAATGCCATTTTTAGTTGCTGCAATGGAATTTTGGCAAAATGGACGAGCCTGCTGCATCATTTTTTCACTTTGATTTTTGGGGTATCTTTGAATTCAATATTCCTCTGTAGGTTGATAATTTTCATTCCCATCAGACAATGTGACATCATTTCATTCCTAACACATTACCCAGTCTATAACTGTATAGATATGCAGTAGGATTTTTCCTCATTGATATCTGATGTGTTTTCAAAATGTTCCTTTAAAATTTTGAGCCGTGTGCATAGTGCACAGAAGCTGCAGTGTTGAATATGTTATTTATCAAAACTACTTTATTTTAAATGCCAGACCTCTCTGAGGTAAAATATGTATTCATCGTGTATTGTTATGAATGATTCATGAGCCTCTATGCGTTCTTATTTTGTTTACATGCACGCTGTAGGTATGATTTTGGATTATTGTAGACATCAAGAACCTGAGTTACACAAATCACCAGCTTACCAACATCACCAGCTGAGACCTCTAAGAAAAATAAGGAACATCGTATTTTTTGAAATACAAAATCAATCATTTAACCATTTGGAAGTTTGAATGAAACTTTCCTATCCATTCCCACACTCCCAAACCCTCTTAATTAAACTGTGTTAATACATAAATAAATAATAGTATCAATGCAACAGCAAAGCGAGTGATAATACTACACTGCGCTGTGTTGAAACTGCAGTACCAAGCAGCTCAACCATATTTACTTGTCTTTCCTCAAGGTAAGTACAACATTACTTGAAAGTTATTAAGCAGTAAAACAATTTCCTGTTGTTTTCATTCACAGTTTGTTCATTCTATGATGCACTTCTGTGTGTGTGTGTGTGTGTGTGTGTGTGTGTGTGTGTGTGTGTGTGTGTGTGTGTGTGTGTGTGTGTGTGT
>JAVDPK010001817.1:205073-235604 GCA_034780415.1 Cichlasoma orientale | reverse complement strand
TGTGTGTGTGTGTGTGTGTGTGTGTGTGTGTGTGTGTGTGTGTGTGTGTGTGTGTGTGTGTGTGTGTGTGTGTCATCATGTAATGTGTAATGACCTCTTCAACGTATTTTTCAACTGTACTATGATAAATAACTGCATATGTGATCATATAATTAAACGAGTATGGGGAGATATAGTATATTATGTCTAAATAAAAATGCACAATAACTATACATGTTGTGAGTCTATGTCTTCAGAGTATTGCACTATAGGTCAACTACATTTTGGAAAAGCCAAGTATACACTCACTGGCACAGGGAAATAATTTAAAAAAAATTTAGAAAAGAAAAAAAATGCTGAAAAACATTCTGTATAGTCAGTTATAGATTAAAGCTCTTTTTTCTTTTACTTTTCCCTCTAGACTAACGAGATGCAGTGGCCTGGTGGAACACAAGAAGTCCCTTCCTCTATATGCAGTCAACCCTGTCGTCCCGGGCAGCGCAAGAAGACAGTGAAGGGAATTCCATGTTGTTGGCACTGCGAGAATTGTGATGGTTACCAGTATCAGGCAGACACTCACACCTGCAAGATGTGCCGCTTTGATTTGCGTCCCAATGAGAACCACACTGGCTGCGTTCCCATTCCCATTATCAAGCTAGAGTGGAGCTCCCCATGGGCCGTGATTCCAGTCCTCATTGCCATCTTGGGGATTATGGCCACTCTGTTAGTGGTTGTAACGTTTGTGCGCTACAATGATACACCAATTGTTAAGGCATCTGGTCGAGAACTTAGCTATGTGTTGCTGACAGGTATCTTTCTGTGCTATGCTACAACATTCCTTATGATCTCCGCTCCTGATGTGGTTGTATGCTCACTGCGGAGGATTTTCCTTGGTCTGGGTATGAGTATAAGCTATGCAGCACTGCTTACCAAGACGAATAGGATCTACAGGATTTTTGAGCAGGGCAAGATGTCGGTCAGTGCCCCTCGATTCATCTCCCCGGCCTCCCAGTTAGTTATCACATTTAGCCTGATATCAGTGCAGCTCCTTGGAGTGTGCATTTGGTTTGGTGTTGACCCATCACAAGCCATCATAGACTATGAGGACCAGCGCACAGCAAATCCTGACATGGCCCGTGGCGTGTTGAAATGTGATATATCAGACCTGTCTCTCATCTGTCTGCTGGGTTATAGCATGCTGCTGATGGTCACCTGCACAGTTTACGCCATCAAGACTAGAGGGGTTCCAGAGACTTTCAACGAGGCGAAGCCCATCGGCTTCACAATGTACACCACCTGCATTGTGTGGCTTGCCTTTATCCCCATCTTCTTTGGGACCTCACAATCAGCAGAAAAGGTAAGCATCCAAATTTGTTATAAGTGTAAGGTCACAAATCAAATGCATCCCAGCTGTATAGCTGTTTTAGAACTGTATGATGCCAGTGCAGTCTCTATGCTTTCACCAGCTATTCCCTATTCACAAAGACCACAATAGCTTCATGTCTAGTGAGCTCAATTGTGCATGTTCAGATGTCAGTTTTCTAGTTGTAGTTCCTTTATATTTCCTGTGCCTACTTATTATGAAGAAAATGGCCACTCAAATTGTTTGTTGTATACCATCAACTTCTTGTGTCTGTGTACGCGGTGCTATTCATCATGAGCTGATGGGCTTTGTGCGCCACTGTGGGATTACAAGGCTTTTAAAGTCAGCTTGGGAGGATAATTCATTCACCTCAAATTTGCTTGGATATGTTTTCTTTAATTGTGTTTCTGTGCGTTTGACTCAGCTTCACTCGGTGCGAACACTGAGTAGTCAATCACTGCACATTCATGCACACAGAAATAGCTAACGCATGTTTGTGAAGTAGCATAAAATTACTGTCGTTGTTGATGTTTCTTGTCAGTTGAAAGTGAATCACAAATTAGCTCTTACAAGTGCTAATTTTGAGGTTGCGCACCACAGATGTACATCTAAAAAGCAGAGAGTGGAAAAGCCAAGCCACCAATTGCAACAGAAGCTTCAATATGGGAATAGTATAGCAATAACAGCAGCCTTTGGATTCTTAATATCCTGAAAGAGTGTCTGTTAAAAACAAAGTACCAATATTCTGATAGTAACATCTGGAGTTTATTGGACAGCAGGCTCCTCAGTCTGACAGAAAATATGGCTGTAATAAACAATGGATATAATTTTTTTGTCAACATGTTTGCTGCCATTTGCCATGGTAATTCATGAATGTGAACACAGCCATTCACGAGGCAGCCAAGGTGAAAATAATTTCTGGCCTTCACTCGTATGCCCACCAGTGAAGAGCAGGTGGATAAACTGAGAGGGGAAATCATTCACTGAATTACAGGGTTTTCATTTAATTGAACTGGCACATACACAAATCAAAGACTTGTTTTAAGGCTGAAGGTCATATTGATTTACACCACAAGCTAAATCTTTAGACAGCCTAATGGTAAAACAACATCACAAACGATAGGGATTGAGTTAGGTCCTTCACATTTTGTTATGTTCTGCAGTTTTTTTTGGAGAAGCTGTTCACTGCTACTTTGTGAGATGAACTGTGCTCCATTTATTCACAGAATGTTGTTATAATTTTATACCATTAAAGGTAAATTCATCATTGATTAATGCCAATATTATTTGATTAATCTTAATTTTTAACTGATGTTATAAGACGTGGTTAAATTATCCACTGTAGCTTCCGCCTATAATTTTGCACTATTTATATTATGTAATAGGAAAATTTGATGAATAATGTTGCTCTTAATTTCATCTGTTAAAAGATTTGACAAGTTTTCACAGCTGACATGTTGACTTGTCACAGTTGAGATGTGTGCGTTGGACTTACAGTAGTTATGTTTCCACTGGAACTGCTTTTGTGAATGCTGGTTCACTGTCATGGTTTACTAAGACATTTCACTGAACTGAGCCATCTTTATTACACATATGTTTTTCATACTGTGAGTCAAAATGAAGTCAAAATGTCTGCCATTAGACAAGTTTGTTCCCTTATTGTGCATTTTCCCTATTCATAAGAGCAGAGCCTTCCCATCCAGCTTTGTCTGGGTGTAGCTGCTACTACTGGCAGACAATGGAGCCCTCAAAGCTGTCACAAAGCTGTCAAAAAGAACAAGTATTGGACCAGCCATATTAAAATGTTAAATTTGATATATTCACAGTCAAAGCCTGAAGTCTTAAACACAAAAGCTGGTGGAAAAAGTTAGATGTTAGAATATGTTTTTTTTTTTTTTTAGACAAAAACACCAAACATTAACTTGAGTTGCAACATTTAAACTGCTGTGTGTGGCATGCAGTCAACTAGTTTGGAGCAGACTCAGAGAAAATATTTGATAAACATAATAAATTAGACCTAATCTGTATTAGGTTGGTTGAGTCCACAATTGTGAAAACCCAGAGATGTTTCCAATCACACAGTTTCTCACATTTATACCAGATGGCATAACAACAATAATTCAGTTGATTTCATGGGTGTGTTTGGGGGGTCAAAATGGATACTATGCAAGTGCTCGGCAACACTGTGGTAGTATGTTCCAGTGTTCTTGTTCATAAGGGTCACATACTCTGGACAAGGAATCCATTAAAAAAAAAAAAAAGGAGCAATCTGGCTTCAGAGAAAGTCCACAATACTTTCTGTGTCTGGTTCTGTTCTTTCACTGTGCCAATAGTGAAGATTGGTAATCATTTCAGCACGTCAAGAAAAATTTATGTCATGAAGGCTGATGGAAGTGGACAAGGGTCTTGGCTCCTCTCACAGAGTAACTCCACTCTGTACTCCAGAGGGCTAGCAATATTGTTCCAAACTCACCCTGGGCCATGTGTAATCTTCTCAGGAGATTACAACACTCCCCCTCTATCACCAAGAAATGCTTGTGTGCTGTTTGCAGTACAGTGGAACATGGGGCTCTATCACTTCCATCTCCCACTGACATCTTTTTTTCTCTAAAATGACGTGGCTTTCGGCAGCTTAATTTTTTCAACAAGGCTTCTTTAGATTTTGGTTTTTCTACATCAGCGTGCCACGGAACGGTCATGACAAGATCTCATGTTTGCCTTTCAACTTGAACTAACTCAACACTCAACGATATTATATCTGTAGCATGCAAACTAACCACTCACTGATGCCACGCAATACAAAATGTATCTTACAATGTAATTTTTGCCATCTAATACTGGCGTCTAGTTGTGCTGATGGTCACTACAAAGTAACATTCTGTAAGAAATAAGCTGAGAGCAGAAGAACTGCACAAGAGTAAGGGTCTTTGATACAGCCCTGATGACTAGACAACAGTGTCTCTGTTGGATGTTTAGGGTGTAACAACCATTGGTAAAAGCCATGTAAAGAGAATGAAATTTAACAATACACCAAACAAAGAGAACACAACAAAGAGGTGACTGTAGCCCACAAAAAACACCCCATCACCTCTGAGCCACCTCTATGTATAGTTTATTTCCCCTGAAAGCATGGATGTAGCACCAAAAATATTTACAATATATTTATAAAATCTATCAAAATCATTTAATATAACTACAGAATAGATAGTATAAGCATCACAACAAAAACTATAATACAATCTTTAGAAATACTGAAAAAACAAGTCTCAAATCACAGCTTGCAGAACTTAAAGACTTTGCTGCAAATGTCTTGCTGCCAGATACCACAGGACAGGTTTTTCAGGGGTCTTGTGGACTCTATGCCTCAATGGTTCAGAGTTGTTTTGGCAGCATGAGAGGGATCTAGAGGATATAAGGTCAGGGGTTTTAATGTTATGGCTGATTGGAGTATGTCACAACTGTGTGTTGGGGAACATCATCTATAACTGTTGACAAGAGACCTTTTGGCTATTCCCATGTCAAACAGCTCAGTCATTTGTGATGTCTGTAAATGTAGTTGCCAAACAAAACCTCAGGCAAGTCTCTTTGAAGGATGTTTCTCAGCTGTGTTTCCACGGTACACTCACTGCTTGGTGTTTACCAACTTTAGCGAGGCAAAGTAAGCTGTTTTCTTCCTCACAGTGGTACTGGAAAAAGTGGGACCATCGTTTCTTTTCGTCGGTTTGTGATGCTAAAATTTAAATCAAGGAAACCGTATTTTCATATTTTATCACCGGTTTTGCACCTTGAACAGTTATGTAAAGCATTTCATAAAGATGAATCAATGTCACATATTATCTACCTGCCAGCCTCTGCCCTGACTCATCACATTCTCTACACTGAGAAATCAGAAAAATCACTTGCAGGCCGTTTTATTATGCTGTAGGATGTTTCCTTCCACTCCCCAGTTGTTGCCTGTAGCTATGTATCTGCTACCCAGCTGTGAGTAGCAGCTGTCACTGGCTTCAGAAAACACACAATCTGTATGCTGCTGTCTAAAACCTCAGGGTAAAGACATTTATGCAACGGGGGGGCTTTTCTTTTATATGTATATCATAAAACAAACAAACGCTGCAATGTTGGGGGAACTCTGGAGTCACAAGTTGGAATAAAGGTTTTGCTATATAGATGTGATACATAAAAATATCCTCCACTAAACGTCCTTTTGGATGAAGAACAAACACTTTGCTCTGTAGTTCAAACTGTGCATTCTCTGAGAAACACAATCATCATTATTATATACTCTGTTTAATTTGAAACTGGAACTTTTCTTTCCATGACACATTACTGCCAAACAAATTATTATTTTTGTCTATTGTCTCTTTAATGTTACAGATGTATATCCAGACTACAACCCTGACCATCTCTATAAGCCTCAGTGCATCGGTCTCTCTGGGAATGCTCTACATGCCTAAGGTCTACGTGGTTCTTTTCCATCCAGAGCAGAACGTACCCAAGCGCAAACGTAGCCTTAAGGCTGTGGTCACTGCAGCCACCATGTCCAACAAGTTCAACCCTAAGGGTGGCCTGAGGCCCAACGGAGAGGCCAAATCTGAACTTTGTGAAAGTCTTGAAACACAAGGTTGGTATCGCTTCTGATAAAAATCTGTCTGTAATACAGTGCAACCAGGAGCAGCCGGTGCACTCAGTATTCAGGTGTCACAGCTACAGAGAACTCGTCTATTTTAAAATAATGAACTCCTTTTAGGTGAACATAATTAATTTTTTTTTAGGAGTTCTGGGAAATTAGCAAATAAGTTATGTGAGCAAATAAGAAATTATGATGCAATTATAATGTTGGCTAAAGCAGAGTTATGTTATGGCTTCTTTTTGAACATGAGTCATTGCAGCTGACAAACAAAACAAGGGAAATAATTAGAAGTGATAGGAGTGTTAGCTTCTAGCGAGCACTGAAGTGGAGTAGGAGTTGAGTGTTCCCAACCTCCCATTATTCAAGGAATAAGCTGGTCAGTAGAAGGCTAATGTTTACAGGTTCATTATCTTTTTACATTTAGCAAGGACTGATGAGCTTGTCCCACATATACAATATGAAAATACACAGGATATTCTTATATATTATATAGGCTGGAAATTCATTTTTCTTTTCTTTGAGGATTATTTCTGCATGGAACAGCAAAATAGTTTCTCACTTTTCATTTTTCACTAACTCTCACCATACTGGATTTGTCAGTCAGAAGGTGTGACAGGGTGCCCACACTACTCTGATTTTGAAAGGGATGAAAACAAGGGTAGCTCAGTGTTGGGGGAAGAGGATATTTCAATCACCAAGATAAACGGTATGAATAGGCAGTGACTGTGTGGGGGCAGGCATAAATCCAGTCAAGAAACCCCACATGTTCTGATTATTTGAGGTCCTGATTTTTCACTCTGACAAGCTGAACAGAATAAAATGATGTAAAAAAAAAAAAAAAAAGAACCCATACTTACTTACCTACTTTGAAATGGAATTGTTATATCTTATCCAATTATAGAGCCAATTTATAGGTGCTGAGTCTTACCCTCCAGTTTGAACTGTGACTCTAACAATTGCTCTTTGTGCTTATGTGTCAGATTGTGTTGAGGCAGGGGAGCCTTGTGAGGGACTTTAGACTCTCAGGTAACCTGATTAGACAATAACTTTTTTTTTTCCTGTTAATTTCTGCTAATGTTCACCACAACACCTGTGCCTGCCTATACAATGCAGAAAGCATCCCTGCTAAAATACAACACCCCGAATGACATAAAGCATTAATCACACACCCACAAATCCACCCCGGACCAAGGGATATTAACTTGAATAAACAATATTGGTGTGTGGTGCTGTAAAATGGCCAATCAGCATGGTAAAGCATGTTAATGTGAGAAGATGACACCCCTCTGCCTGAGAGGAGACAAGCGATAGCCATGTGTCCCCTGTAATTTGTTTCCCTGTTGACAAAAGAAGGAATTTGTGGTAATGGGACAACAACAACAATAAGAGTGAACAGGAAAAGACAGATGGGTCTGCCAGCTCCAATTCTTTCTGGACCATCTATTCTTTATCTTGGCCTCACAGCACATAAATATTCAAATAAGGTTCATTTATCAATGCTTTTCTTGGAAGATATGCTTTGGATGAAATGGCAAGAATACCGCCCCCATGCACACACCCAGTATGGCCCTGACAAATATACCAGATACATTTACCATTGCACATCTATCCTCTGCAGCACTTTTTGCCCCTACTCTGGCTTTCCGCTGTCTTCTGATTGGATTCATCCCTTCTGACATATTCAATCAGCCAAGGCTGCTGTGGGCAGATTGGCAGATTGGTAGTGTGATTACCACCACCGAGCATGCTCACTGAGTACAGTTTCACTTAAAAAAATTACACATACGCTGACACTTGCACACAGGCATATGTGTGCAGACAAGCATGAGTGCACACATACACATAGGTACCCTAAGTATGACAGTCACATTTGACCAGTGATCTGGGCTTGTTATGGTCACTGTGGTCTGCCCTCTGGTCATCTGTCCTATGTGCTTTATTCACTGCTCATAAATTTCTATGAAACATGAAAAGAATGTTGAAGAATAATTAGTACCATCATTAAACTTTGAGTTATCGGGCCGGGACAGATCACATATTGCCTTAATTGTATTTTACACCTAGCACACTACAATCCGAATGGTAATACACTGACTGCTGCATGCTTTGCTTGATGCACACAGAAATCACAGGTCTTTGCATGTAGTGAAATACTCATATTTGAATTTGAATGGTTATTACCACATTTTATGCTATTGTTGTGATCTACCTATTAGTTTGCATTTTGGATATAATTTCATTGTATAATGTAAAAAAAAAAATGTATAATGTAAAAAAAAAAATTAGAGTTTTTCCTGATCTTATGCTGCTGTAGAAGCAGGTACAGATGCTGATATGAGAAGCCCAGTGATTGTGAATACACCAGCATTGCTGTCAAACCTTATGATGCTATTTTCGTAAAATGTCTGCAGTGTTACCATACAGACCAGTCTCACGGCAAAACAAGAAGCAGATCTGAAAATGTCATGCATTTGTATGTATACAAGGGGAGGAATTATCATGTTTCTATTCACAGTCAGCATGACTTTTGGGAGTTAATGTATTTAAATTGGAAGATTGTTCTGTGCCTGTACCATTGATGTTTTTCGTGATTCCTGAAAGGGGCCCATGCCAAACTGGCAACAAAACTTTGAAAAAGGGTGGCTACCTTCACACTTTAACCTAAACTTTGACCTCTTTTCCAACCCTAAAAAAAAACGTTTTGCTGCCAAGACCAAGACGAGTATTTGTGTTACTGAACCCAAACAAAACAGCGAATGACATCAAAAGTGAACGGGGAAGAGTGATAGGAAATACCAATGCAAAAGTAATACCCCAGAAAGTGTGAAAATTACAATCACAACGGAGGGAACACTGATCCATTTATTACGAGAAACTGAGGTTTAGACAGCTTAAATTACTGTATGACTGTTAGACCTAAAAATAAAAACAAACTGTTCCTCTTTTATCATGTTTTTATGATATAGTAATATACATAGTATATGTGGATTTCATTAGATGGGGTGTGAGTTCAGATTTTGTTGAATTTTTGTTAAAAGTTTATTTCACACATCCCCCTAACAGTTTCTTTTGAATTGTAGGCATGATAACATGAGATATTCCTGAAAAGACAATTTAACATTGGCATCCAGCTATTATAATTAGTTCCACCTGTGCTTGTGTAATTGAGCCATTCATAAATAGAACTTAACATCAATCTGAATTCCAACAATCTGTTTTTTTTTTCCATGCCTATTTGAATCTCGCCTGTTGCATTTTTAACCCTTTCCTTCTTTCTCCTACCCCATTACTTACAGTGCTGGCCTCAAAGCAGACGTACATAAGCTACAGTAACCATGCCATCTAAGACAGAGATGAGCCATGGAAGAGGAGCAAAGGCCTGCCTGAGGAGAAATCACCTGATTCTGGGGGGATAGGGATATACTGAGAACTTTCAAGCTGCTACATCAGAGAAGACTGGGGTGGAAAGATGGGAATTTGTCACTCCGAAGGATGCCATTTTTTTTTTTTTTTTTTTTAGAGAGAATCATGTCAAGGCTTGGATGCAAAATTTGTGATAAATTAATAGCTTGCAGGAGGGAGAGGGGAGATGTAAGGGAGCTTGGACAGTTAATTTTCCTCTTCCCACCCTGAGCGTTGATCAGTGACGTTTCCAGATGCAGGCTGAATGAACCACCTGGAGCCTACATTTTTTTGGGTTTTTTTTTTCCTGAAGTGTATAGTACACAAGTTCAGTTCTCTATGATAAAGAATCGTCTCATTTCAGCAACAACAGCGGAAAGTGTTCTGTTTTTGTCAAATGCAGCTGACGAGATGAAGCAGTGTAAAAATATAGTACTTATTTTTGGTTACAGGTGTCATTGGAGTTGAAAGCTGCAGTACTCTTCAAACTGTACATGCCTTATGACAGTACACTCAGTATTTCTACATGAACTAACCATATCTGAAACATGAAAATAAAGCAGTGGGTCACCCCATTTTTTTTTTTTTTTTTTCTGGTCCATAATAATGAGGACACCACCATCTTGGCAATCCTAGTGTACAGTCCCAGAGCATGCTTATGGGAGCATCACGTGTAGTGTGCTGTGTTGTCAACGTCTATGGAATGCAACATTTGTCATGGTTGTCATTCACAGTGGAGATGTCATTTTGGGGTATCCCTCTGCTAAACGAAAAAGTAATCAAACCAAACACAAATTGCCGTGCAATATCTCTGCGGTTTACATCACATTCCATATATGTCCGTCAGGACCTGGAGATTTATCAACTTGACTTTAAATGTCTGAGATTTACTGGCTCTTATTTATCACGCACCTATTGAAGCCTTTGGAAAGACTTCATCATCATTTTATCCAGCATTAAAAGTAATTGACAAATTCAGGCTATAAGATTCTTCATTAAGATTCAATAAGATCGTAATCCATTTTTTTGTATTTATGTATTTATACAATGCAGAATTTGACACACTTAATATTTAGGAGAGTAGAGCAAGATTAATGTACCTAAATGCAAATTGTTGTCTGTTGTGATGCGAAACATATTGTTAAAGGTTGACGGTATCATAAATGGGATAATAGAAACTTTCTGTGTGAATAATTTGTGCCCTTGCAAAATATTTATATGCAAAATTGCTTTCCTCTTCTGGGTCTTGGAATTTGAGACTGAGGTGGAAATGATAAATTACATTTTAAATAGTATTTTTTTTTTTTTAAACACGGCTCAAGTAGCTATTCAGCTTTAATACCAGTTTTAAAAAGGGGCAGGCTTAGTTCAGACAACTGGCCAAAATATACAGCCACACTGCACTGAGCAGTAGCAAAGTCCACTTTCCACCTCTTGCTTGGCAGCTATCTTAATTATTACTTGTTCCCACCAAACAAACAGTGACTGATTTGGTATTTAGCAAGACCCACCTATTTCTATTCCACAGAAATTGCTGGAAACCCAAATAAAGACAACAGGCCATAAACATGACACCAGCAGGATACCCATGTTTGTTTGTGTATAAAGGATGTGTAAAAAGAGCTGCTTGTTTATATGTTGATCAGTCTGTAGTTTCTCAGGATTGGGTTTCTGTTTATTTTGAAGTATTTCTGCCCCCTAGTGCTTAATCGTCTCTCAGTACAGCTTTAAATCTCTACAGTTATACATCACTGCTCCAAACCAACATTAATTGATTTTCACAGTACTATTGAGAGAGAGAGAAAAAAGTAATACCTGCTTGATAAATAAGGGCCACTGCCTTCATTCTGTGCCTCGTACTCATCAAACTACTCCTGCTTTTTGTTCCATGCATCTTTCATCATGTTGTTTGTGTTGCCAGTGTTACCTTTCAGTTGTATTATGTTTAAACATTATTAAGACAGAACGCAGTGTATAATTTTAAAATAATGTAAACCATTACTTTTCCCATGCTCTAAAGTACTACTTAACAGTATTCTCTAGATTTCATCTCATTAAATGTTATCCTCAGCAATGCAAAAATTGTATGTTGCATGTCAAAACCCATACGAAAGTCGTGTAAACAATTTGAGAGAAAGGCATAAAGTCCAGAAAGAAAACTACTGCAGAGGATCATAAATTACAAATATTGAGTTTTTTTGGTCAATGATTCTCTCAGCTCTCAGCTTCAACAAGTCTAAGGTGTTGCGCAAATGTTGTTTTCTCATTTGATAAAGTATTGTTTGTGGGATTGTTTGTGTTTGTGAATATGATAATTTCCTGCTTTTTTTGCCCCAACCCCCACCTACTTTTATTTTTCTAAAACACTGTCTGTGTTACAAAATAGAATATGTAATTGCTGACTGAAATTAAATGGCAAGTTAATGTACGTTATTAAAATGGATTGATCATGTCTGCTTTATGTACCAAATTATTTAAAAAAAAAGAAAAAGAAAAAAAGAGTTACAGTGCCTGGATATTTATGAATTATATATAGAAAAAAATAAAAATGTGTAGAGCATGTTCATTTTTTATACAAGATATTTCTAATAAAAAAGACTGTTTTGTTAATGAGTGTTGATGTGTCTTAATTAAATTTCCTTAGCAATTTAATTTGGAATTTTGTATCAAACAACATATCTTCCAGAGTAATAAAAACAGAACCTCAACCTCCTTGAAACTACAAAAAAAAAAAGTGGTTGCCTGATGATTCCATTGATTTTTTTTTTACATTTTATTATTTTTACTTGTTTTGTTTTTGCATTAGGCAGCAGTAACCAGCTGGTTGGCAGAGGTTCAATGTGCAGCACCCTCAACCTGTGGGCCAGCAGTGATGGGAGGTCCAGCTCTTTTCACAGAGTCGGCTCTTTTGGCTCGACTCCCTTAGAAGAGCTGGCTCTTCTGTCTCCCAAATGACTCTTCATTTAGTCTCACTCAGAGCCTTCTATTTTAGCCTAATTTACCAATTATGAATGGTTTATATGTTGGTAAGCAATTTTTTATTGTGTTTTCATAAAAGCCTCATTATTATGCATTTTTTGTGTTACAAAAAATACACAGTTACAACTGTTTACAGTTTAAATCAAACCTCTAAATGAACAACTGAACACAGAACAACAGCAAACAAATCAATAAATAAATAAAGACCGCTTGCATTAAAATCCCGCTCCCTGTCTCCACTACACTACACCCGCTCTCTTCGGAGTGTCTGCTGCCAATTACAAGATCCTAGCCTGTCTTTGCATGTGATTGGCCTCATGGTGTGCACATCAAAATAAAGCCACGCCCCCCAACGAGAGTTAGCTCTTCTCATTCGTTACAAAGAATCGGCTCTTTAGAGCTGGCTCTGCAAACGGTCAACCGCTTTCAATCACAAGGCAACTGCACAAATTGTGTGGTGGGAGGGCAAACTTTCTCCAAACAATCATGGTCTAACTCAGACTGACTGCAACCACTCTCAGATTGATGAAGGTATGCAAAAACTTGCCACTTAAATTATAAACGCAGACAGTATGCCAACAGGTTGGCACAACCTAAGTCAATCTGTTTTTGTTTTTTTTTTAAGATTCAATTAGAGTCAATTTATTGCCATTGCATATGTCACACGTACAGTGCAATGAAATGCAATTTATCTGTAATGCATGGTATTCTGGTTAAATCCCTATATAAAAAGGTAAGGTTTATGAATTTCAAATCTATGAGGTTCTGCCTGGATCCTTTAAATAGTTAATGTAGACGGTAACAGATTGATGATTTTCTTTGATTACCGATAATTGCTATATTATCACAAAGATTGCAAACTTGACCACATTCAATTGCAAACTGATAGACTGGAAAAACGATAGAATATGTTGTTTTTTTGTTTGTTTTTTCAGCTTTTAATTGACAAGACTTAACACAGAACAAAATTCAAAAGCCAAAAATCACATTCTGATGGCATAAGGTTAGAGTACTTCATGCCGTTTATGACTTGGACCTCACAGGATTAAAACAACATTCACACAATAGTTACATAATATATATTTACACTTAATAAATTCGTAAACAGAACAAAAGTAGTCAGTGTTCTGTCTTTGAAAGGATTTAGGTTACACCACTTTTATTGTGTCATGCACAAAACAATGCGTTCAGCCCTAACATGCTTACAAGACACCAGTGACGGAGTTAGAGTACTAAAGAAGTAGTCCAATCTCACATCTTTTCTGAGCTTTGGAAACAAAGGCAGCTAAGTAATAAACAGAAAAATTATCAAACAGCCATTTCATTTTGTCATCGTCAGTGCACCAAAACATCTTTAACTCATCATAGTAAGGACAGGATTATGTGAATATCACATAGAGACTGGTGGATAATTTATTACATACAGCAACTTTCATTGGGACAGCCCTTAGCTATGACCTGTACTATCATGAAAAAAATTAATAAAATCTGGATTTTCAATCCCATAACTTTCCCTACTAAATCATAAAGTCGGGTGATTTGCCAGAGGAGAGGTTGCCAAGGGGCTGTGGGAAAAAAAAGACTTCAGGGCTGAGCTGCATATGTTCTGTATTTGTGTTTCACCAGTAATCAGGCGAGCCAAAACATCAGTTTAATGTTGGATCAATATGGTGAGAACCACTGCAGCCTTGACCAGACTGAGAAAATATCACACTACCTATAAATGTATACAGAATTATGAGCCACACTAAATAAAAAGCTCTAGTGAAGCAGTGATTTCAGGGTTGAAATTTTTCCTAAATGATGGCTGATACAGCATTATTATTAAGCTTATATGGTGTATATACAAAATTATGTAGTCTCTCTTTGATGAGACCAAGTAAGCGTAGACATGCTAGCTTCTCTCCTGCCTGATGCTAAGCTTTCCAAAACTACAGCAGAGGATTTCTGAGTTTAATAGAAAGTCAAGCTTCTCAAACTAAAGATGTTTGTTTTGTTCTGTGAAGGCAAATATCTTAATTTTCTCACTCATTCGCCTTGCGAGCCAGTATATTCTAACTAATATAAGATTAAAAAGAGGAAGATTTTTAAAAAATAAAATAAAAAAAGGAACTGGGTAAGAAGCGTGCCATAATTTGGTTTCCATTGAATTTGTGCCACCTTCATTCCAGTATTAACTGCTGTTCAGTTGACCGTTAAGCATTTATTGGTCGGCAATCAGTCAGCATATAATTAGTGGAGTCACAGGTTCTAACTACTGCAAATACTCCATTTGGTCTACCTGTAGGGTGCTGCCTGAGAAGAGCATGCAGGCAGCAGGACAAATAATGAGCTTCTGCTCACTGTGAACAGCTCTGGAAGACGGATATGTGAAAATGTTTTGCAGGATTTTACTAGACGCACAAATACTATAAATACAATTTCTATCTACAAAAAAGTATGCAACTGACTTATTTCCTTTGGACATTATCAATGCCTTCATGCTATTAAGGTGTCCTAATAAGTAATCACAAGCACCTGATACTCATTAGTAAAACAGTAATAATTAGTAATTATTTTTACTAATAACACCTGTGACTTGCCAGAATGTCTGCTGAGAATGTTTTGTTACCAAATTTAGCCAAGAGGGTAAATGTCAGCTGAATTTTCTACACCATATCCTGCCACCATAACAGTCTCATCATGGCTGATGAGTTCTGCTGTAAAGAAGAAAAAAAAATCCCACTAAAGGAAATTGATTTGTCAAGTAGGTGCAGAGTCACTGACTGCTAAAAGGTACCCTAGGGATGGTGATGCAAGACCATTTTAGAAAGAGGGAACCCATAATATAAATTCTACTCTTAGCTCTTCCTCATGCTGTCTGCATGCTTTACCATCTGAGATGTACTGTGCATCTGGTAAAAACTGGTGTAACATCATTTGTCATCAGTCATAATAAATTAAATTAATTGCTAGACAAATGATTGGCATAACTTGTTTGTTGAAGGCACAGAGGATGGGTCATCCAGACCGCTACTAAACTTAGCAGAAAAAAACATTTACTGATGCCATAATTAATAGGCAATTGCCCTTTTTAATAAATTAGTAATTTTAATCAAAATTGTGACTTTAATCATTAATTATAAAATTTTGTGGGTTTCTTTGAATATGAGTGACAAATCACTGGCATAGACAATGCGATATGTAACAAACACTGTTACGTAAAAGCCAAATTAAAAATTGACTGCAGTTTGTGTCCAAGACTTGGTGCACATAACTAACAACAGCAGCACTTGACGTGGAGGAAAACACAAAACGCCAATCAAAACCTACAACTTGTCATGTGGCTTGACATCAGCGAGTAATATAAAACACCAGTTTACATTAAAAGCATAAGAGGATCTTGTATTAAGAGAAAATAGGAAAAAAATATTTACACTACAGATTGCACACTTTATTAAATAGTTGCCTGCACTTTAAAGCTTTTTTTGGTGCCATGTTATTTTAAAAAAGAGGGGGGGGGGGGTGAGTTCAGTATGAACAGTATTAGAGTATAGGAATTGTGGGGAGACTGAAAATTATCCATCTTAGGCTTTAGATGTACAGTTAGAGAAAAAAAAGTAGTGTAATAGCATTACAAATTTACAGTACCATGCAAAAGTCTTGAGCCATCCCTCATTTCTTTATATTTACTAGGAAAATGAGAAATAGGTGCAGTATTTAAGTGAAATGTGCTAACAGTTTGTACAGAAAGTTAGTATTTTGTTTATTCTTCAACATAGCCTGAACTCTTAGACAAGCTTTGTCATTTCTTTAAATAGTCTTAATGAATAGTTCTCCAGGTTTCTTGAAGGACATTCCAAAGGTCTTTTTTGGAATGACCTTTAGTGAATACTAATTTGTTTTTAACGGACCTGTGGTTTCTAGGTGACACTCAACACACTACAGGCTACACACAACTTTGATGTAATATCCTTAAAACAAGTCAAAATGACGCTCAGTATTGTGTGTGGCCTCCACGTGCCTGTATGACCTCCCTACATTGCCTGGGCATGCTCCTGATGAGGTGGCGGATGGTTTCCTGAGGGATCTCCTCCCAGACCTGGACTAAAACATCCGCCAACTCCTGGACAGTCTGTGGTGCAAATGGCTGAATTACCTCCTCAGTATGCAGTCAAGTTCTCCAGAGTCCTGCTAATGACTTCTTCATTTGACTCAGGTGTGTTGAAGCAGAGACACATCTAAAACCTGCAGGACACCGGCTCTCGAGGCCTGGCTGTGAGGATCCCTGCACTAGAGTTAGGTTCCTTTATTATCCTTGAACGATTTATAGGTCAGAATTAAGTTGTTTAATAAAACCAACAAACAAAAGCATTCCTCTGAAAATGGTCAAGACTGGACTGAAAATTAGTGAAAAAACAGCCAATGTCCAAAGACCTTCAGAAAGGCCGGATAACTGTTGCTCAAGACCGCTTAAAAAAGACAAGAAAGTCTGGCTCATTGAAAGCTTGTTTGTTGTATGTAAGATAATGCCTGTAAAACTGCCAGGGACTGCTGAATAAAGTCTGATAGCCTTTGCTGTCCGTGGTTTATGCTCCTCACCCAGGAAGCAATGAGATTCAGAACTGAATTTGTTTTGGTTCAATTTTTCATGCTCATTTCATCCAAATAACTAAGAAAAGCTGAGTTGTTTGAATATTTCCCCATTAACAGTAATATAACCACTTCAACATTCCTATTGTTCAAATTAATAAATAGGCTACTGCTTGTGCGATCATTGGGGGAATACATGCTGAAAATAAAAAGGTTTTCCCCATTTGGAATATCACGTTAATGTTTCCACTCGGCTGCTCTAACCAGTAAGTGGGTATTTCATTTTGTACTCAATAGAAAAGCATTAAGTGCGGCGGAGGTGCTCGTTTCTGTCTAAATGTGGCAGAGACACAAACGAATAAACTGTAGTAAGTGTAACCCCTGTTTGAATCCAGCGCAGGGCTGGATGAAATAGGGCAAAAACTATTTGTGTGTGTGTGTGTGTGTGTGTGTCTTTGTGGCCAGCCTGTCCAAACAGCTGTATGAGGTGTTGCATTAATCTTAAATCCTTGCACATGTGTTGGACTCTGCGTGAATGATGCAGTTTCTGTCAACTAATGCCGGCACTACACCGGCGTTTACTGTGAGCGATGAAAAAGGAAGGCAGCAAGACTTAAATGACAAAGGGGATGAAACTAGGCCAGTTAGTACCTGCTTGCAATGTCTGCATTCTTGCATTCTTTCATGACATGAATAATAAATAACATATTTTGATGCTTAAAAATTGTGTTGCACCCAAATACACTGTATGTTGAGAAAAAAATGTTAATTGTATTATTTTACTTCTTTCACTGTATTTCTTTTATTAAATCAGTGTAAATGTTTATGCCACAATTACACATCCTTCTTTAACTTTTTTTTAAACAAACCTCTTTTAAAAATGAAAAAAATACACAAGGCTGGAAGGGGGGACATTTTCTTGGGTAGTACAATAAATCATGATGACAGCTCATACACATTTGTGACCCATTACAGCAAGCCTGTGGCAGGAATTTAATTTGGACCTCCCCTGACCTGACTCAAAGAAAGTAGCAGTAATTACTATGAAATTATAAAATTGTTTTACACTAGTTTCTTTGGAGGGATTGCTGCTTGGACTATGTGAAAGCAGTGTGAGTTTTAACAAAATTTAAAACACCTCAATTTAACAGTAATTGATATTAGTTGATTTTTTTTTAAGCTTTAAGCTTTTTAAGCTACAAGTTTCAGCTTCCTGGACAAAAGGCTAGGCTAAGTTCATAGCCAAAATTAATCTAGCATTGGCATCAGTGCCAGCCTTAAACACCAAAGGTCTATGGTAGGCTAGTAACACAGCTACCTTAGGCCTCAGTCCACACAAACCTAGAGACTGGTCAGCAACCATCTGGCAACCACTGGTCGCAATGAAAAAATGCACATTCCCCAACTGGTTGGTGAATAGTTGCCAGAGGTTGCTGGCGGTGACTAGATGAAAGAGGGTGCTGCACCAAAAATCTCCCTATAATTAATTTGGTCACTGACAGATTGTCATATGCATTGACTTGTCTGCAAACATTCTCTAACTACTAGTTAGTAGAAACTGGTGTGACTGGGGCTTTAGCAATCAATTTCACAGTGACTGCCAGCAACCACTCAAAACTGGTCAGGGAATACTAATTTGTTTTTAACGGACCTGTGGTTTCTAGGTGACACTCAAACGAAAAGCTACATGTGCAAACCACTGCTACCTTTGATTCTAGCACAATACTCATATTGTGTTCACCTTCCATGTAAGTGCTTGGTTTCTGAATCCACATGATGAGCATTTTAACAGCCAAATTCTTCAGTTGTTTGCTCTTCCTGGCAAATTCCCCTCACTACCAAGAAAAAGGTGAGGAGATAAAGGCCCACACAGATGTCAAACAGGAAATGGTTAACCCGCAAATAAAACCAGTGCAACCACAACAGTTAACAGTGTCATCTGACAGTCATTGTGAAAGGTCATTTACATTGGAGGACAGTTGAAAACAGGCAAAACACAAATTAAAATTTAAATTGAATTGTTGTCTGTTTCTGGCACGTTGTTTATTAAATCATGATTCAATGCTGAAACATTCTATCAACAACCAAATATATGTTCCCAGTGCTTAATGCTTGTGCAAGTTAGATCAGTATCAATAATAATTACGTTTTGTGATAACAGAAATTTATCTACTGCGGATAACAACAACAAGCAGTCGGAGTTAATTAAAATCCCACAAACAGCATGACATAAATTGTGTGACAGATACGCAACTGGATTAGCAACCTCCAATTTAAAAGTACCGTCGTAACCATCATGTAACATAAAGAGAAGAAGTTGAACAATTATATAATGTATGCAACAGTGACTGTAGTCTGACATGAATGCATTTGCTCAGTAGCGGTAACACCTCAATAACATTCACAGAGATTAGGGATTCAACTTGAAAAAAATCCTTTTAAGGTTCATGCATGTCCCAAAAGCCTTCTGCCACGAAGAAGTGCTTGTTCAGTTTGTTTGAACATGAGCATTGATGTGTGTGTCTTTATGAATGTTTAAAGGGCTTGTACATCTTAAGATGACACATGGTATTTTAGCATACATTATGTATATACAACAACTTTACCGTGATTATTCCTGAGAAGTTGAGGAGTTTATGGTCATGCTCCGTGGCCATAAATAATAAGCAGGTTCAAGACGTCTCTACTCTGGAATCCGATCATTGAAATTCAAACAAGCGCATATCTTCTGCAAACATTTAAATCACCTGGGAAGAAACTCATTATGCATCATAACAGCATTTTCTTGGACCTCAAATAATCTTAAACTGCATGACAGCATAATGGAACCCAGTTGAGGAAAGATAAATATGCCATCAGCAGCACACTCGGCTTCGCCTTTAAAACGGCAGAGATGAACACTGTGTGCAAGTTTATGCAACCACTAAAAGCTCCTCTGTCTGTCACTGCTGAAATTACATAAACAGTGGAACTGATAATGCATATGGAATATGTGAAGTTATAGATGGCTATAACAATCATTTACTATTGTAAAAAAAAAAAAAAAAAAAACCCTATGAAACATTTCCCCAAAGTTTCAAGCTGACTACTAAATAAAATTGACTCCACTGGTCTCTTCACTTTACACCCCTGTCCCACATTCTTTGTGTCACAGTATCAGTGTTTTAATATCTCCTATCCACTCTAAGCCATTAGGAAAAATGAAGCAACATAAAAGAGGAAAGACATCTAGATTGTTAAGTTTGCTTCTTTCTTTTTTTTTAATACAGTTAACTTGTTGGACTTGACGGACCTGATCAAAACAGGACCCACAAATTTATCTTCAAGTATGTGTATATATGATAGTGTGTGAAAGCTGCTTTTTGTTGTACTCCGTTGAGTTGAGTCTGCAAATGTAGTGGAGATGTTAATCAAATCTGCAGATCCACATAGAAGAATTTACAGTAGTAATATTCTCACTGCTATTTTTAACTAGTTTCCAAACCCGTTTATTATTTCATATTCTCTTTCATATTCATCTAACTGAATATTGCACACAGATTACAATTAGGCCAATATGAAGCGCTTTTAACACTAGAATAAAGTGCAAGCATCACATATCCATTTACATGCATATGTCTTCTTCAAAGTGCAACTGTTGCAACCCTTTTGCGTGCATTCGTGTATATGGTTGCTGCTATCCTGGTGACACTATTACAGCTTGTGATTTAGGACTGTCAAGGCTCTATGCCATTCCTCTTCTCATACACCAGATTCTTTGCTCATTCCTCTTATTCACCTGCCCCACAGTAGGTATTTACGTGTTCAGTTGGCTGTGCTGCTGAAGGGCCTAGCCCATATGTCTCTCTGAACCCTTTGAATAATTTAACATAACAGCCATTCCTATAAAAACCCCATCTATATTAATGAGCAGTCTCCAACCATTTGGATCATTGCACGAAGGCTGTGGTCCTGCCACAACCTTTTAAAGGACCCACCTTCACCAAACAATCTCGTGTGAAAGATAAACTGGTCAGTCACCAAAATAAACCACTGACAGGTGAAGTGTATAACACTGATAATTGTGTTACAATGCAATGTCCTAGTGGGAATCCTTAGGTTGTAGGATTCATGCTGAGGCAAAATGTACCACCCAACTAAACATTGCTGCAGATCAAGCACAACCCCCTCTCTAATGACAATGGACTACAACTGCAAAACAATGCATCCCACCATCAAAGCTTTGGTGGGAAGAGGGGGCCTATGGAGCTATTTTGGGGCCCATCATAGTATTAGGCATTTGGTTTAAATGTTGTTGCTGATCAGTGTAGCTGCAGTGTGAAAAACTAGTCTCTTCATCACCATATTATTTTCATCAACAAACTTTACATCACTTTATGCCACAGATAACCCAACCTATTATCAGGTACACGATATCTAGACTTCCATATAAAACATTTGTGAGGTTTGAGTTTTGGAACAGCCTAAAAATTAAACCTTGTGTTTGTCATGGTCCTGGGTCTTTGACCCAGAGATTTGAGTTTTGGACTGTTAAATTCATGTTTATCGAGTATTCTTTGTTTGGTTCCTAGTTTATTTATTGGTGACTTTTTCTTCTTTATTTAGGTTCTTCAGTATTTTGATTCTTAATTATTAGTTCCAGTTTTTGGCCTTCAGGGTTCTCCGTATTGTTTTAATTCCTTCGTGTTTAGTTTTTTGTTCTTGCCACCTTTGTAATCTGGTTTTCTGATAGAGTTTAGTATTTATATTATGATCCGTTGTGTTTTAGTCTAGCCTTCCCAGAATCCTTTTCTGTCTTGTCAGGTCTCCATCTTTGTTAGTGATTCTCTGTTAGTTACTTCCTGTTTTATTTTGGTAGTCTTTTACATCTTCTGTTTTTTTTAACTTCCTTTATTAGTTTCAGCTGTGTTGTTTTACTCTAGTGTGTCCACACTACCTTATTATATCCTGTATACTGATTGCTGAGTCATACTGTGTTCCTGCTTTGTTTCAACTCCTGCAATGGTCTCTTGTGTTTTTGAACTTTGTTATTTTATGCTCTGGATGTACACCAGCCACAATAAAGGCTTTTGTTTACTTCCATCTGCCTATGAGTCTGCATTTGAGTCCTTTCTGCCCACATTTCATGACAGAATGAGATTTACTTTCAATGTAGCAATTTCTATAGTAAAAATATAAATGTAAAACGTGCCTAAAATTTATTAAAAATGCTAGTACTAGGGCTAAATGATGAGTAAGATTATAATTCTGTCTTTATTTATATATACACATTTATTGTAACTCATTTTAATACTTATAATACAGGACTTTGGAAAACAAAGTTTCTGCACCTGAATTTTGTTCAAAGCATTAGCAGAGATGGAAAAAAAACTGAGGATAAGTGGAGATGAGAGAGTGGTGTGGATCCAAATGAATATGACTAAACATAAAACATAAATGGAAAATATGAGTGTAGGTTTTATTTTGCAAACTGGAGGGATACATTAAGCAGGGTGTATGTAGATCCTCTATCAGCATGTTGAGCATCAGACACTTGTTTCCTGCATTCTGGTGAATTTTTATGCATTTGAATTTGTAGGTGTTTTCTGAATAAATTTATGGTTGATATGTCTTTATTTATGTGAAGCAAAACACTGGGCCTAAGGTGGCAACTCAGAGTATAATGGAATATATTGCAGTAAGCTTTTCAGCCATTGTTTGTTACTTTCAAATAGCGATTTTCTCTAAATGAATTTGTCTCATTTAATATCGGTAGGTAGCATAACCTTAAGATTAGGGCAAATGCAGATGCCACTATGGCACTAAATATTAATGGGGACATATCCCCTGTGCTCACTATTTTGGTCATATAAGATACTAAAAACATAGCTTACAGGGCTCTAAGCCACGAACCAGATGTATGAGAGCTGTGGCACATGTCATGACCTGTTTTCTTAGATACAAGAATCATAAATAGATAGCTCAGTCTGCTGAAATGTTACCCATGTACAAATATTTGTATCCTGTCAAACATTTTAACTAAAAAAAAAAAAAAAAACATCCCTGCCCACTGAACTGTTGTGTCATGGTCCGGCTGCAGGACGTTAACAGCACTCAGGGATCAGTTTACATTTTATCAATTTTCACTGTGAATCATTTATAAGACCTGGGATATCTGCTCCGTTTAGCCCACAGAGCAAAAATAAGTTGGATTTTTGTAACTAATGTATATCTAACACCATTACTTCTCCAACATTTAGCAAATAGTATAAATGCAGAAATCCATAAATACTCCATTTTTCATGAAGTGAGAAACTGGTGTGTGTAATAAACTTTTTCCTCTCACCTGTCTAAATGTGAAGTTGCTTCAATGTGTAACTTTTCTTTTCAATACTTAAAAACTGGGTGTCAGGTGGCAGGTGATCTACCAGTTGGAAGGTAAGTGGATTGATCCTCAGCTCCTCCTGTCCATGTGTCCACGTATCCTTTGGTAAGATACTGAACCCCAAGTTGCCCCCGATGCGTCCGTGTGTGTGTAAGTGTGTATAAATGTTAGATAAAAGTACGTTGATCAGCTACAACAACCATATCCCTCACATTCTGCAGGCCCCCTTTGTGCCACTAAAACAGCTCTGAGCACTGGCACATGGAAATTGGCTGGTGTATCCCACAGATGCTTGATCAGATTGGGATCTGGGGAGTTCTAAAGTCTGAGTCAGTGACTTGGGCTCTTGTCTCTTTTGACATCAGAGAAGGCCATTGCCGTGGGGCATTGTGGTTGGTTTGCAACAATGTTTACTTGGCTGGTATTAAAGAAACATCAATGTGAATGACAGGACACAAAATTTCTCAGCGTAACATTACACTGTTACAAGATTATCTGTTCTATATGTTTCACCCGTCAGTGGTTTTAATGGTGAGCTGAATCGGTGAACAGAGGTGGGGTACACCCTGGAGATGTCACCAGGCCACCATAGGGCCCTAATTATACAATTCTGTGCTACTCATTAAAAAGACCTGTTATTGGATAGAGTCTTGTGTTACACCTTTGATTTCTAAGGATTTAAAATATTATATATGCCTTAACCGGTAATTTGGTGTGAAGTTACTGTAAGTAAAAATCATCTGTTGATTACTACTGGTTGTTGAATTGCATTGAAATGATGACTAAAGAGCACTACAGAGCAGAGTTACTTTGAAGTGCCTCATCCTTTCAGTCTCTATTTTGCCATTCCTCTGCAAAGCATCTGCTGCCATGCAGGCCATTGTCTTTATGCTTAGTCATTCTCTTGCCAGTGGGAGTCTGTGGTCCAAGCTATTTGCAGAAGTGCAGATTTCATTTGATAATAATTTAAATGAAAATGTGAAACGAATAAGCCAAAAATAATCAAAAAGAAAAACTCCTTATGGTCAGCCACAAAAAAGTTCCTCTTAGATTTAGGCCACAGTGATGCTTTTGTTTATGGAGCAGTCATTCATTTTCAGCATGCAACAGCTTGCATGTAAGTTGTGTGGCCGCCATCCAGTGAAACAGTTTGCCACCTGTCCTTTCACTGCTGTGCTGACATATCTATATTAGAAGAAAATGAGTTTGCCCAGAAGAGTATTCCTCAATACATTTTGGCACCTGCAGTCCATGTGAAACTGCTGCAATCACGATGCTGTGTCAGAAGAAAGAATGAACTGACTAACCTTTCTTCTTCTGACAAAAACTACCATGAAAAGAATCTCCTCCTTTAGGATGGAACTATTGATCAAAAATGTGAAGTAAAATCTTGTCTAAACGGTGTAAAGAAATGTTACTAATTGTAGATCTAAAGCTAAAAATGTTAAAATCTTGTACAATAAGCCTTGTGCAGACCAGGTATTCTCAACAATTTAGGAACAGTGAAAAAACACACACACACATATGTACAATAATTACTGACTAACTGTGTTAAGGGTAAAAATAAAAAAAAGCTGCATCATTACCACATGTCAAATGTTTGGAAACATATAACATTTTTTTATGAGAAGGATTAAAATTGTTAGGCCTGGTGGTTAGGACCGGTCCAGGTGGTGGGGTGGAGTGTAGGGGCTGAATTAAAGACTCAATTAAAATAGAACTATCTACATAGCAAACTTTGGACTTACACAACTAGGGATTCTTCACTTTCAGTAAATGGAAATTATTTATCAGAATGAAATGCCAAACACAATTACAAAAGACAACGAGAGGAACTTAGTTTAAAGCTTTTTCTCTGAAATTGAGGTGTATAAAACTACACCAGTTCTTTAGGATAACTATGAAAGCTATTTTTGGTATTGTCTAGAAAATACATTTAAAGCATAATGTACTGAAACTGCATCCATATGAAATCTGGATAGCAAAACGTGGCAAAGAACCAATGTAATTCTTTGTTGGGACACTGTAGAATTACCAGGTTTATGTCTTCAAACATATTTTTCGAAGTCAAAGTGGTATTCTGTTTACTAACAAAGAAACTTACAGTATGTGACTATCCATCTATTTTTGGTGCATCTCTTAGAGGTATTTGAAAATAGCAAACCTTTTCCACAGGCTTTACCAGCAGGAGGGAGGAAGTGACAACTGTCTGATGCGTCTCAGCATGACACAATCTGCCAAAGACTGCAGTGTGGTAACACTGTACACTGAAATTCTACATTAAAAAAAAAAACAGATGTGACTCCTTCAATTTAAAGCTGAGAAGCTACACCCAAATCCTTATATATCCACTTATTAGAAAAAGTAGAAATTATTCCTCATGGCATCGTGACATACTATATGTACAGGAAATGAGACCTTCAATTCAAAATGTTCTTTGATTATTAGTATTTATAATTCAATACACCTGAACATCTCAATTACTTTAATTAAATCCTTTAAACACTAACCTTTTTTTTATACCAGTTGTTGCAACATAACTTCATATCCCAAACACATTTTTAAAAAGAATATAATGTGTGATCCCAGCTACAAAGTTTATGTTAGTTCTGTACTAATTACATTGATTATTTTGGGCTCAGCATTGTTCCAAAGAAAACACTTTCAATAGAATCCAAACACTACAGTCGATTCTGATTAGAATACTGGCTTATCTAATTAGTTACTACATATAACTAAAGGGAAGAAAACAAATTAATTTAGTTCACTATTACAGTAAAATTGACTGGTATTGTCAGCATTTTAGTGAGACTGTTCCCATTTTCCACCATGTATTTTCCAATATCTGGTAAATCTGATGCACCATAATATTTTATACAATAAAATCAAATTTTTAAATCTTTATATTCACTCAGTAACTATTTTGAACTCTTTCAGTTTATGATATAAGAAAAATGTTACAAATAACTTACAGAAAATTTAAGAGCTATATGATAGACATAAAAAAAACCTGATATATAAATTAGCACTGAGCTCTTTTAAAAGAAAAGGAAATTGAAAAGGAAATAGACAGTGGCTCACAGTATTCTTTTTCCTGATCTCAGAGGGGAAAAAAATATTTATTTATTGTTGTTCAAAGGGATATATAAGGGATCAAGAAGCCTTGGACTCTGTTGTGTATCTGGAGGTGGATTAGCGTGTGTTTGCAAAGCCTGTCTTGGCTCTGAACCCCAGGAAAGATGAGAAGATGAAATGTCTTACCACATGTTACCAAATCAAATACTACCCACAATGCCACACAAGAGAATTCCTACCTGAGGCTTAAGACAGCAGAGGAACAAATGAAGACACATAAGGCACCTAAGGTATTCAGAAGCATAGAGGAGCAAAGAAATCTATAGCAAAATCAGAAGAAATTAGACATATACCTGACAAAACCTAGCTTAGAGTGATCAAAATTTTACACACCAAGTTTTCATATTTTGTGGCATCAATTCATTCATGCATATTTTATTGAATGATACCTTGGTTTATTTGCATCTCTAGAAAGCATCACCAGTTACAACTTCTCAAAATGTGTCGGTATCCGTAGCCAGTCTTGTCAATGATCTGGCTGAGGGGATTCAGGCCTATGCAAAACAGTAGTGGGGACCGAGCATCTCCTTGGTAAATCCTGCACTTGATGGTGACTTGTGCAATTGGCTTGAAGTTGGCCTCTAGGGTTGTTCTCCACATTCCCTATGTGTTCCTGTTGAAGAATTTCCTGTTCTTGCACAGTTCTAGGTGATTCCAGGATCCATGTGTGTTATTGAGTCATAGGCTTTATTGTAATCAGGCGGTGCACAGGTTGGTCAGTCTGGACTTAATGTCTTGAGTGACTGCTCTATCTACTAGTAGCTGGTGTTTTGCTCCTCTAGTGTTACTGCCGATTCCTTTATGGGCCCTGCTCATGTATTGAGCTACATGCCTGTTGAGCTTCCTGAGGCAGGTTATTGGCTGGTAGTTTGATGGGACTAGTCCCTTCTGAGGATCCTTGGGGAACAGGCCTGTCCGACCTTCGGTCAGCCATTCTGGGTGTGTCTTATACATTAGCAGCTGGTTCATTTGTGCTGCCAATCACTCATGGAGTGTAGTTTGCTTCTTTAGCCAGTAGGTATGAATCATAACAGAGCCTGGTGCTATGTATCTCTTCACTGTGATGGTTACTAAATCCTGTTCAGAGAGGTCATTGTGGTCTACTCTTAGATCCACTAGCCACTAAGCATTGTTGTGTGTTGCATCCCATGTCATCCATGACATGGGAGTAGATGCTCTTCCAGTATTGTTCTGGCTTTAGCCTTGGTGGGGATACTGTTCTCATAAATGCTGTTTAAGCATGATTTAGTTACACTTATGTTAACAATGGAGAGGAAATGAATAATTTCTTTTGCTGAATAGCAATCCTAAAACTTTCGCATCACGATTTACCTTTTGATTTAATTTCTAAAATGTATCTACAAGCAAACAACAACCAGCTGACAAAAATAGGAATTATTTCACCAGATATCATAGTTACACCATAATTCCTGCAAAGCTGCCCCCAGGGGCTGGGTGACCAGGCTCCCAGCTGAACAATTCCCAAACTGCTTCACTGTGATCATGAAGTGTGTCTCCACTGTATGCGGTTGGTGGGGGGAAGGGTGGGTATGTGCAGAGAGTCATTTTATTTGCAAAAATGCATTCTATGCATGTTCAGCTGAAAATGAAATGGAGCTTTAGCGGTGATATTTAATCAAATCACATTGGTATTTTTCAGAGTTGCTGTGGTGTTATTTCAAAATTCACCCTTTGTGCTTCCCCTGAACCGAGTGATTCACTCAACACCTAACCCATCATCCCAAGTACTGATATTTTTTTTTTATTGTTATTATATATTTATTTATTTACTGGGGAACATACAGGCAGGGCAGAGTAAATTAAATTTTCTGTTTCCATTTCCATATATGTGGTCACGTCCTTTGGCCTCATAGATGCAGTGCATTAGGCTTGTTTGGAGCCAGGCTTCTTTTATAGTGAATAATGGGTTTCTGCACAGGGAAAGAATCCAACTTCTGCCAATAAAGTGGCGGAGGTATATCATAGCCCTCATTAAGCAGGGCTATTATGAACCTGCTGGTGCACAGTGCCACAAGACAGGATGAAAAACTGGCTCACTGGACTTTCACTCCTCTGGTCTCAGTGAACAATGCAGCTCTCCTCTCCCTTGATATAATTTCGGCAGCCCCAATAAAATGGCTGTATATTCATGCTGTGACATTTCTGTTTAGCTATAAACCATCTGCTCCAGGTCTCCATAAATTTATCCATTTAGAAAAACACATCTGAGGACTTCCTTCAATTGATTTAATATTGAATATCATATTTCAATGGAAACACTTTATTTTCCAAACACAAACAGAAAAAAACATATATTGCATATTACATTTCTCCTAAGTAATGGAAGAATATTACAGTATATATAATGCATAAAATATCCAAGAACTAACTGGATTTGAATTGATGTTGGCACAATATATAGATCACCTGAAAAGAACAAATGCACAAAAACGAGAAATACAAAACAACATCCTCTGATTATTCTGAAGTAAGTTGTATGCAAGGATTATAAACTTATGAACCCTTTGAATTTAGATGCTTCACATTAATTTTGGAAACCTTTAAAATAAAATTTTATTTTCATCATTTCCTGCCTAGCACCCAGACTCATTTACCTGAAACAATTGTACTTGCACTTGTTGGGCTTAACACTGCAAAAATGTGAAGCCTTTGCAACTAATTTCACACTTGTGATTGCCAACAACCACTCACCAAAAATCCCAAAATACACACTTTTTGGTATGGTATGTACGTAAGGTATGTATGTATGGAATGGAATATATGGTATAGAATGCATGGTATGTTTTGTATGGTAAAGAGTTCCTTTGTTTTTTAAAATTTATTTTTATGTGTTAATGTACAGAACTTTGTGTCAGTTGTGGTTGTTTTAAATGCTTTTATAAACAAAGATGGTATGTATGTTATGGTACGGTACGGTACGGTATGGTATGTATGGTATGTATGGTAGATATGTATGGAATGTATGATATGGTATGTTTTGTATGGTTCCTTTGTTTATTTTTTTATTTATTTTTATGTGTTAATGTACATAACTTTGTGTCAGCTGTGGTTGTTTTAAATTGTTTGATAAATAATGATGGTATGTATGGAATGTATGGTATGGTATGGTGTGGAATGTATGGTATGAATGTATAGTATGTATGGTATGTATGGTATGTACTGTATGGTATGTGTGGTATGGTATGTATGTATAGAATGTATGGTATGGTATGAAATGTACAGTATGTATGGTATGTACCGTACATTCAATATGCTAAATGATATACTCTATGATCCAGCACATGACAATAGCACTAGCACCTAATCTGATCTGTTTGTGTAGAGTTTGCAATAATGAACTAAATAAGAAGAGAACTTAATGTAACTCTTAAAGCTGCAGTATGTAACTTTTATAAAAAATATGTTTGTCTTTTACATATTTGTTAAAATTGTCACCATCTTGTTACCGACAGCAGCAGCTTTAAAGTACATATCTTGCTGTGGGGACTCTCTTTGTGAACCATGGGTCCTTTTTACATAAAGAGGAAAAGCCCTCAGGAATGTAAGTAATCGTGGAGTTGTCTGATTTTATTGCTTTTACATTTACATACAATACATGTAACGTACGTACATACCATACATACCGTACATACCGTACAGACATACCATACTTACCATATATATGGTACATGTACCATATGCACATACCGTACATACCGTACATGTACCGTACATACATACCGTACATACCATACATACCGTACGTACCATACATACCATACGTACATACCATACATGTACCGTACGCACATACTGTACATGCCATATATACCGTACATACATACCGTACATACCATATTTACCGTACATACCATACGTAAATACCTTGCATGTACTGTATGTACATACCCTACATACCATACATGCCATACGTACATTCCATACATACCGTACGTACCATACATACGTATGTACTAGGGATGGCACGATACCACTTTTTCATGTCCGATACCGATCTTTTGCATTTGGGTATCTGCCGATACCGATACAAATCCGATCTTTTAAAAAAAACAAAAAAACAATTGTTTTTAAATGCCTGGATACATT
>JAVDPK010001817.1:194829-204973 GCA_034780415.1 Cichlasoma orientale | reverse complement strand
CATTTTGGATCAGCTGAAGGCTTTTCAGGGAGCTTTTAGGACAGCCTGATAATAATGAATTACAATAGTCCAGCCTGGAAGTAAAATTAATCATCAGCACAGTCATAATCACTTTTTTTTAAAGAATAGTATCTTTCCTTTTAAACTACTTCAATAAATCTTAGCAAAAACTACAGCTGTGTTTACCTCTTGCCTCTGCGCTTCACCCTGCGAGCCCCTCCTTAAACCAAAGGTCACCACTCATCCTTCTTCTACTCCAATAAAAATGCAGTTCATCCACATTTCTAAAAGGACATCAGACTCCCGCTCGCTCCAGGATCAGGCTGACACCTCTAACCTCCCGTGGGAAACAACCAGCACGCCCACATGGGCTGAAACTTCTCTAAGATCGATCCTGCAGCCACGAGCTGCCTGAAACGACTTGTGCAGCTTCAAATAAGTTTGGATGTCAAGAGTGAGACTTGATTTTCTTTTTTTATTCAATACGGGTTACCAACTAGATCATTTTAAAAGTGTGAAGAAAACTTGAATTGGTAGTTTATGCATCCTTTTTTTATGTGCTCTACTAATTGTGCAATTTTTATATTTCTTCTTTAGTATATATGCAGAAATCTGTCTTGTGTTAAATGCCAATATGAGAAAGGAGTGTGTGTAAATAATTAGTGTACAATTTAAGTGTTACAGCACAGGCAATCAATTTTCTAGGACAACTGAACTGAAAAGCACTCGATTCTTTGTGCTGCTCCTGTCTCTCTGCCCTCCTCACGCTCCTGATGCAGCTTCAGTAATAACAGATGCAGTGAAAGCGGAGCAGACAGCCGCACTATAATGCTCTTTTTGACAAATATTGTAATTTAACTAAAGAATTTTAAAATTAAAAGAGTGGAGGAAAGCTGCAGGAGAAAGGGACAGAATAAACTTCCCTGATGAGAGCAGCGTGCCTGAGACAGACGTGCAGGAAGAGGGTCTGACGAGGTTTGAGAGGAGTCTGTTCACGTGTGAAATAAGTGGCACGTTAACAGCACCAACAAAAGACCCTGAGGAAGGAATTCTATCCTCTCCATAGTTCCAGCTAGACATCAGTCCCCCCCAAGTGGAGACAAGTGATAACATCTGTACACCCTGCAGGAGTTGCATCATATCCGGGGCCGAATGGAGTTCCCTACTTTACAAGAACGTTCCAGGTGTACCTCGGGTTCTGTGGAAGCTTATGAGTGGTGTGGCTGAATCAAGAAATTCCTACAACCTGGAGGAGGGCAGGAGGGGTCCAAAAGAAAAGAACTTGACCAACATGGGTCGGTTCCATCATGTTAGCCTTCTGAATGTGGAAGGGGAGACTTTCTTCAGCATCCTGGCTCACAGCAAACAGCCCACAGAGGAACAGCTACATCCACACTGCTGCGCGGAACCCGGCTTCTCTGGCTGCTGTGAGCATGCAGGCACCATCAAACCCGATCAGCCACAAAGCACCGGAGAGCCTTTGGTTCTGCCCCACATGAGGTTCTCTGGACTGCGTTCACCTACTTTAGCATACCAGAACCCATAACATTCATCATCAAATCATACAGAACCAAGTCTGGGCCCTGGTGCTGTATTTCCAATGTCTCACAACTAAGCTTTTATCTGCCCGTGATGGTGATGCGTTCATCAGTGTGTGTGTGTGTGTGTGGTGATGGTGAACAGGAAAGTGCGTGCATGTGCGAGTGGGTGAAACGCACATTTATTAACAGTGTTTACAAACAAATCTGTGATTAGTTCGTACTTTAGGAACAAACTTAGACCGTGTGTACAAACAGATGACAGCCTGGCTGCCTCAGGAATGTAAACACGTCTTTACAATTAATACTACTACTAAATAATAGTAACAATTATTATTATTATTATTGCCATTCTTTACAGGTTTCCAAAACACCATCAGCTACAAAATACAATCAAATAATAAAAATGTGTGTAAAAAGAACCAAACTAGCCTTCTGAATTTAAAT
Source organism: Cichlasoma orientale (assembly GCA_034780415.1). NCBI lineage: Eukaryota > Metazoa > Chordata > Actinopteri > Cichliformes > Cichlidae > Cichlasoma > Cichlasoma orientale. The sequence goes on along the minus strand of JAVDPK010001817.1, from coordinate 202,988 downwards.
GTATCCTTTTATTCATTTTCTCATCTTATTGCACCTTAAATGTTCTGATCTTTCATTAACAGTGATTTCTGTCGTTGCTGATGGAAGCACAGTGTAATTTCTTGTCCCACAGATGCTGAAGAGTTTCGGGCTGACGGGTCACATGGTCTGTGCCCTTCACCTGTTTTCTTCTTTTCCACATCACCTCTGAATCCAGATTATTCTCTTACTTGAACCACAGTGAGTGTGTGAGGGGAAGTGCCCTGTTATTTCAGCCTTAGTGTCACTTTTTATTTATTTATGTATTTATTATAATATATATAAACAGTTGCCACTCTGGTGGAAGTTGTGCTTCTTGTGGCTTCCTCCGTCTGATTTTCTCTTTATTTCCTGCCTTAGAGCTGCAGGCTCCTCTCTGACAGCATCATCATCAAGCTGGGCGCTCAAGCACGCCTAAAGTTTATCACAGCACCTCTAAAAGTAACTGTAGTAATATAATAAATTATTTTCTGACACAGTGGTCTGGAGACGGTACAGATTAGAGTGACATCAGGTTTGTCATTAATAAATCAGACTTTTATTGCTGCGGCTCAAAGACGATGAAGATCTAATTTCACGACACACGTCAGTGATGCAGATTTCAGCAGTGACCCCACATGCTGATCGTGTGGGGTCACTGCTGTGACTGATAAGTGCTAATTTTGTATTTGTCCTCTCAATAGCATCGAGAATGTTCGATAACACTGGAGATCACCAGAGATTATGAGCTGCTGCAGTGCTTAAAGATTTCTGCTCATGTTCTGGTCAAAATGGGCTTCACTGTATGTTTACAGGGAATATTGAATATTGCTATAAATCGCATGGATCATTTTGCGCCTTTTACTGGGCTGAAAATTCAGTTTTAACTTTTGGGTGGCAGCACAAAGACTGAGAGGGAGAGAAAAGAAAGAGGTGGACCAAAAATGATAAAGCCGAGGGTGCTTCACCCACATTCAGTGATGATGATGTTATGGGAAACAGGCAAAGGTGGACCCCACGATGCAGGACTTAACGTGATTTATTTGGAAAATAATAACAATAAAACGGGCTGGACGGGTGCCAGAACTAAACAAGAACTAGGGAGGCAGGCGACACACAGCAGGTAGAGATGACAACACGACTGAGGACTTAAATACAGACACAGGATAGCGAGCGGATCGGGAACAGGTGGAGACACAGCTGGGAATAATTAAACAAGACAGGACCAGGAAATAAACTAAATACAAGACCAGGACTAACAAAGTCCAACAGGAAACACTGGGAATAAACCTGAATACAAAAACACACGAGGCAAAGGACTGAGACGCAGAGCGACCTGGAATCAATAAAAATAAATATAATATAACCTGTAATGACCAAAAACTGTGACACAACAGAAGAATCTCAAATGAAAACAGAACCAAAAAGAAGAAAACGCTGTACTAACGGGACCACCACAGCTGATTTCACATTACACTGATGTGGATCCCCAGCCCGCTCGCACAATAATTATTATAAGATTATATTTGCACTTTTTTCTAGTTGAATCCAGTGTTTGTGTGTGTGTGTGTGTGTGTGTGTGTGTGTGTGTGTGTGTGTGTGTGTGTGGAGAGAGAGGCTGTACTAGAGCAGGAAGAACCAGGTGAGTGAAGTGATGATGGCAGCGGGGTTGTGATGTCAGGTGGACAAACCAGAATTCTTTTTCACAAAATAATTTTACATGAATTTAATGGATGCTTAAAAACGTCCGTGGGCATTCACTGAGGTCCATGATGCTCTGAGCTGAGCCCACACACTTACATTTTTTTTAACATACTTTATTTATAGGCTTTTTTTTTTTATTACAAAACATTACCAAAACAAACAGCATATGAAAATCTCTTTCTCCTCCCAACCCACAAATAAATAAATACAGGAGAGCAGAACAATACAGCGGTGAGGAAGCTGACAGTTTGTGAAATTAGCAAAGAGAAAAAAAATACTAATTTTTCTCTTTAAAGTTAACTATGCAGTATCTAATAGAGGCACTGCCATGGTCTCAATATAAGCCAAATAAAGCTGCCAGATTCTAACAGAAGTTTTATAATCACCTGTCAGACAGTAGGTGATCTTTGTGAGTGGAGCTCAGCCATTCATCTCTGAAAACCACCTGGAGATAGAGAGCTGGGAGTCAGACCTCCATGTAAAGGAGACACACACAGAAACTTCTGCTGACTTTTTCTTAGTTGTATACCTAGATTTGTGACATGTCCTAATAAGCATATTTGGGGGTCTGATGGAAATGAAAATCTTGTAAGTTTTGACATAATATCAGAAAAATCCTGCCATGAATGAACCCTCTTCAATGCCACATCTAAAACATAAAGGAGATAACTCTGGTTTGTATTTATGTCTTTTTTGTGGCGTAATATAGGTTTGATGGAGAAAATGATAATGGGTTAACCTACTATTATATAACCTACTAACTGTATCTACTATTAATGGTTAAATTTATGCTTTTTTGACATAAGTCAGACCATCGTTCTGGGTCAGTTAGTACCTGTAAGTCGGTCTCCCATCTGTCCCTTGACTTGTGTAAGCCTGGCTTTGGAGCAGCACACATTAAAACAGAGCACATCTTTGAAATAAAGCAGGGCGAGTTCCCTTCATGAAGCAGTTTCTCCAGGTTGCTTAGGGGACGTAGGGTCATGTTTGGGCCCAAAGATGTTTTAAGAAAAGATCTCAGCTGGAGAGGAAAGAAAAAGCTCCTACTGGAGAGATCATACTTCTTCCTCATGTCCTCAAAGGACATCAGAGACCCGTCCTTATAACAGTCCTCCGAATAGCAAACCCCTTTCTGATGCCACTGTTCCAGAACCCCACTGTCCACTGAGATAGGTATGAGTCCATTCTGCTTCAAGGGTGTGCAGGGTGAAATAATCTTCTAGTCCAATAGCTTTGTGTGCTCTATTCCATATATCAATCAAATGAGCTGAAACAGGGTTATTCGTTTTATTAGCAATACTTGTAGGAGTCCATTTATAGACAGAGTCTGCAGGTGAACTTTCTTTAACATCATATAAACTCATATCAATCCAGGAGGGCACATTTTCTTTCTCAAAATAAAAGGAGATAAATCTCATTTGAGCAGCAAAGTAACACTTTTCTAAATGAGGTAATTTAAGACCACCGAATCGATAATCACATGTAAGTTTTTCTGATGAGATCTGCGGGGGTCTACCATTCCAAATAAATGCTCTTATATGTTTATTAAGATTTTTGAAGAAATTATGAGGTACTGGAATTGGTAATGACTGGAAGAAATACTGCAACCTGGGTAGTATATTCATCTTAATTAATTCTGCCAATTAAAGTAATTGGTAAGTTTATCCATTCTGGTAAATTATCGGATTACTCGGTGCAATATAATTGACACACAGTTTAATTTAATGAAAAAGCAACTTTGTTACCAGTTTGCATCTTGCCCAGGTGTATGGAGTGGCAGGCTGATTTTCCACTGTGTGTACTGAATCATTAATATTCCTAATAATGCTACTTTAATTGCTTTCATTGATTTTAGCCTCTGTGTGGTTTAGAGACTGAAACAGTGTTGGGCATGTTTCTCCTTTTTTGCTGCATGTTCCTGTCACATGACTGCGCCTTTGCTTCGGATTTGATAACTAAACCTTTGTATTATATTGAATTTGTGATTATTCATTCTGAAGGTTGCTTTTAATTAACTGTAATGTGCACACGAGTAAAATGAGGTTTGAAAATGTAAAACGAGTTGACTATAGTTGCATGCAGCATATTCCATTAATATTAATTCCAAGGCACTGTGTGCGTGACGTTATGACCGGGGGGGCTGAGACCTCCTAAACGACTGAAGCTAGACTCGGCCCTGGTCACCACTTTCTCTGCTTCACCTGGAGGTAAACTCTTTCCTTATAAAATAAATGGGGGCGGGGCAGTATGCAGATCATATGCAAATCATATGGAGATTGCACAAGGCTGCTGGTTCAGTGCGCATGTTTCATAACTTTGCAGGATTTGACGTTTCCATGCAGATATTGGTCAATGAGGCCGGCTGAGAGCACACTGAGAGTAGAAACATCACTGAATACTGTCAGTACCGAACTTATTCCTGTGCTTGTGCTCTGAGATCAGCTGCAGTGGGAACAAATGTGGCACCAGCGTGGCTCTGCTGAGCTCCGATTCTCCACCGTCTCCTCCACATGTCCAGCTCCTCGGCCTCTTAGCTGTTCCTGCACCAGCAGCAGTGAGTCTGCACCTCCCTCCTCCCCCTGACTCCCTGCCGGTTTGATTTCCCCTCTGAAGTCACAGTAGGACCTGTACAAGCTCACTGTGCTGCTGCCTGTCTGGAAATGTCAGGGAGCTCAGCTTCCACCCCTCACAGATCAAAGGTTACCAAGGTGCTTACTGGCTACATGGTGAAAGACCTGTTCAGTGCTTATATCCCACAACCTGTTGCACCAAGCAGGGCTGCAATAAGTGCATAAATACAGACATTAAATGGTAAAACAGAAGTAAATATTATAAAAGTTTTAAGCAAGTCTAACAAAGGCTGGATATCTTTAAAGGGAAAATGCAGTTGTGTGTTTGTCCCCTTCACACTGGGACCTCAGTTAGTCACAGAGTTACTGGCATCACCAAATGCAGTTCAGGATGAATGGTAATATTATTTTTCAGTGCTTGCAGTGATCCCTCACCTGTTGTCCCAGTGACCCCCGCGATAGGTGAAATCCACGAAGTAGCAGCCTTAGATTTATTATATATTTATTTTATTATTGATGGATTTTTTAAGGCTTTATAAACTCTTCCCACTCTCCCACTGCAACGTGAGAGATGAAGATGATGAATTATGTAGCTGTGCAGTGCTGATGGCGATGAAGGTGGTGCAGCATCTTTGCCCTCGGCCGTTATTTCTATTTCTGCTAAAGGCGTAGGCGTGACTTCTCTATTAGTCCGGCTGATGAACAGAGCTGTGGGGACTTATATAAATACCTGTATTCCACAAAGTCAGCGTATTTGTAACATATTCTTCATCAGCTGGTCATAGATGGTCAGGCTGCTGCTGAGATGAAGAAAACTGAGGAAAGTCCATTTAGGAGCGTTGGCCACACATTTGAATCCATGTGTGAATATTATTTTCACTTGATCCTCCTGCTCTTTGGTTTGAAAAGGTTCAAATGCACCCTTTTGTAATCTAAGCTTCATATCTGCTAAGATGACTTTCCATCCACAGCCATGAAAAGGTTGCTGAAATTAATAGTATAGAATTGTTAATCACATCATGTGTGAGTATATATTTTCCCAGGACTCTGGGCTGCTATCATCACATGTTAGTTGCCTCTATGAGCACCTCTGAGAAATAGCTGCACGGTTCCTAAATGTGAGTGCTGATTGTGGTCGCGTCCCGGGCTGAGCTCAGTGTGTCAGGAGGGTTATTAGAAGGTATGAATACTTGATCGCTGTCCAGCTATTGTTTTCCTGAGACTCAGGATTCACTTGTTGAGAAGAAAAAGCCTCTGAGACAAAGTGTGATTTTTGGATCGTTGCAGCCTTACCCTTAAAGCATAAAGTTTGGTCACTGAGCTGCAGCATTAACTTGTATTCTAACAAGATTAAAATATATTTGTCCTGGAGATTAGCATAGTTAAGTCCTCCTTTTTTTGGCTTCTGGGGCGGCTGCAGCAGGCTTTGATCAGTGTAGCACGGCGAGGCCCAGGCTTGGCCTGGCCATCCGAGGACCGGGTGTGAAATTGGTCTGATGTCATCCCCCATTCTCAGCCTTCACCATCTTTAAGCAGCCGTAATTATATTTCCGCCCAAAGCCCCCGTCCCCGTCATTCCATATTCCAAGTTTGAGTAGGAAACGTTTAGAGAACTATGGCTAAATTACTCAGTGGGGGGAAGGGGGACTGGATGAGTGCTCTTTTGTGTGACGAAGACACGGGGGACATCAAGACTTTGTGATATGTACTTTTCCTTTCTCTGCCAGTCTGCCCTTTGCCTCTGCCTGTTGGAGGGGTTACGTTTATGACACGGGGGTAAATAAGATATTTTTTCTTTTGCCTCTTGATACACTATTACCACATACAGATTTATTCGTATTTGACTCAACAAGCACTTTATAAATTATTACTATTGCTCACTTTTACAAAGTAATGCCACAAGGCTCTGTGCAATTAATGTCCCTCTGTGTGAAAAGAACTCCTCTAAACTCCAGTACCATTTCCCATCGTTTCACTGGCTAATGAAGGTCCAGATGAAAGATCTCAAAAAAGCAAATAAATGATATGAAAATGGACATTTGAGATGATTTTCTCACAAGACATCAGAGAGTTTGAAAGAAAAGCCAGAGAGCACTTTAAACTCGTTCATGTAGTTACAACAGAAATAAATCTCTCATCCTGCTGCAGACAGTTACTCTGAAGAAAACAGAAACAAAGTGCTTGCTGTGGTTTCGCACAATAAAGTGCAGCCACGGGTGGGCATACTAGTATCCCCCCGATTTGCTACCTGCACATTGGGGGTTTCCCTGATGCATGAGCAGGTTGCTTCCCTGTGCCTGGTCCTGACTGTTGTTTGTATGCTCCTGAACGACAGTTCAGAGTACCCCGCCTCCTTGGAGTCGGGTTGGGTGCTAGAGAGTGCTCCATCTGAGGACTCCGTCATTTTGCTGGGGGACTTCAACGCTCACATGGGCAACAACAGTGTGACCTGGAGGGGTGTGATTGAGAGGAACGGCTTCCCCAATCTGAGCCCAAGTGGTCTTCTATTATTGGACATCTGTACTGACCACAGTTTGTCCGTAACACCATGTTAGAACATAAAGGTGAGTCTCGGGATGAAGGGAACGGCTTGCCTATCACTGAGGGTGAAGTCACTGATGTAGTTAAACAACTTGTTGGTGGCAGGGCCCCTGAGCTCTTTAAGGCTCTGGATGTTATAGGGCTGTCCTGGTTGACACATCTCTGCGAGGTTGCATGGAGATCTGGGGCTGTACCTCTGGATTGGCAGACTGGGGTAGTAGTTCCTCTGCTCAGGAAAGGGGGAGGGCGTGCTCCAACTATAGGTGGTTCACACTTCTCAGTCTCCTTGGGAAGGTTTATGCCTGGGTACTGGAGAGGAGAGTTCGTCCATTAGTCAAGCCTCAGATTCAGGAAGAACAATGTGGTCTCATCCTGGTCACAGAACAGTGGACCAGCACTTTATGCTCTCTGAGATATGTAACGATGCGTGGGAGTTTGTCCAACCAGTATACATGTGTTTTGTAGACTTGGAAAAGGCATTTGACCATGTCTCTTGGGGTATCTGGCCCATTGCTATGGGCCATTCAGTCCCAGTACACTCAGAGCAAGAGCTTGGTCCGCATTGGCAGCAGTAAGTAAGACTCATTTCTGGTAGGTGTTGGATTCCACCGATTCTGTTCATAGTTTTTATGGACAGAATATCTGGGCACAGCTAGGTGGTGGCGGACCTCCACTTTAGTGGCCTCAGGATTTCATCTTTGCCTCTTGCTGGTGATATCAGGTGGTGACCTCCAGGTTGCACTGGAGTGGCTCGTGGCCGAGTGTGAAGCGGCAAAAATGAGAATCAGCACCTCCAAGTCCGAGACCATGGTTCTCAACTGGAGTGCCCACTCTGTGTCCAGGATGAATTGCTGCCCCAATTGGAGGAGTTCTCAGGGTGTTGTCCATGAGTGAGGTGAGAGTGGAGTGTGAGGCTGACACACAGATCAGTACCAGTACCATTCCATCTTATCATGAACTGCTAGTCGAGGAAGCTGGCCTGCCGCCACAGTATCCTGGCACAGCCCCTCCCCTCCCTTGTATTGCTTGTATTGTGCTATTATGTTGTGCTGAGGGTTTTTTGGAATCCCTTATCCCCATAAACGAACACAGTACAAGATGATTTTTTTGAACCTACCTACCCTAATGTTTGCTTTCATGTTTCCTGCTAAAGGTAGAAGGCTGCATGACCTCAGACACCTGTCTCCCCTCTTTGCTCTGTTGTTTGTATTTCTTTTGGATGGGTGCTCTGTTAACTGTAATTTCCCCATTGTGGGACTAATAAAGTATTCTGTAATTAAACCATTACTTAAAAAGCCATCACTGACCCAGCTGTCTTAGCTAATTATAGGCCAATCTCCAACCTTC
>JAVDPK010001817.1:175670-188711 GCA_034780415.1 Cichlasoma orientale | reverse complement strand
ATGAATGAGTAACAAAGGCAGCCCAACTCCCACCAAGAATGAGACTGACTTACTGCCGACAATGCAAACCATGCTCTCGCTGCAGTTGTATGGGGACTGAACAGGCTTTAACAAGTGACCAGATACCCTATAGTCCCTAAGCACCCCCCACAGGACACTAGGAGGGACAGTGTCATACTGTATGCTTTCTCCAAGTCCACAAAACACATGTAGACTTATTGGGCAACCTCCCACACTGTAACAAGAAGGATTTTTCAATACTGTCATTACCAATGATAAACTCACACATTCATGGTTTTTAGCACGTGTATAAGCTGGGTGACATCAAAAGAGCTAAGTCAACTTTTTAATTAATTTGCTCTGGAGCAACAAGATTAGCAATGTTGATGTTGACAACTGAAGTCAGAATTACTCTGTCAAGTCTGTAAATTGCATTGTCAGGACAGATTAACAAACTCTTTTTAGAAAAAGCAGAGTTGGGCCCTGGTCTTATAAATGGTAGGTAGGGGATTTTATCACATTTGTAATTGTCTCTCCTTTCCAGTGCTACTGTCCTTAAACTCAGGCCTAATTCATTATAGCTAAACATTATATAGCCCTTCTATTTAAGAACTCTGGTCCTATCAGGGTTTTTTGTAGCCTGTGAATCATGTATTAGAATCACTGGACACACAAACGTACATCATCCCACTTATCTTCTTTGCAAAGGAAAGTCAGTCTTTGACAGCCCAACGGGACTAAAAAGTTGTATTTCCTCCTCATACTTTATTTTACAGATTTAATATTTATACATATTAGGGTGAGGATAAATCAGAATTTATATCTGGCTAATTTTAATCTTATTCTTTACCAAAACTGTTTTTATTTTTCACATGGAAAAATTTATAGAAAGTTGACAACAAATGGTAAAACATCCCAATGTTGACAATATTTGTTCAATCATAAAATGTCATGATTGTATTGCAATTTTAAAACATTTTCCTGAGTTGAGGTGAAGCGAAAGGAATTTGTTATGGAGAGATAGGCCGGCGGAATCATACGCCATTATCATTATAGATCTTTCACTCTGGCTTGTTCAGTGCAGGCATAAAGGGGTTTCACTAATTGTCAGGAAAGTCACAGGGGATGCTTTAGGTGAGGAAAATAAATTAAATACAACCCTCAAACAACAATAACTATAAACTATGAAGTGGTTTATTGTCTCAGAGTACTAATGAGTAATCTGAGAAGATTATCACAGTTGTTCTTTCAATTATGTCAAATCAATTTTATGGTACATTATAAAGATGAACTGTCTCGAGAGCATACACGCATTGACAGCGAAGACGTTTCACGTGAAAGTCTTAATTAAAGGTCTTTTTTATAAACAGGCATCTTTCATGATTACAGTCATATTAAAAAATAAGTACATGACTTAAAAATTCTTACTATTTTGTCACATTATATGATGTGTATATAATATGTAATATTGAGTAAGTAAACCTGTTGCATCCCTCTGTACTCCTTGCAAGTATTTTGGATGATTCATGGTCTTCCATTCAAAGATTTTTGCAATCCTCCATAACCCTCCATTTCTTATTTTTGAAACCATTCCATGGTTGACATGCTAGTGTGCATGTGATCAATATCATCCTGAAAAGTCCACTTTTACTTAAACCTATACGTTCAAACAGATGGCCACATTATCATTAGGCACTCTGTGATATGATGCAGAATTCATACTTGAATCAATGTCTGCAAGCTGCCCAGACCTTGAAGTAGAAAGAAAATCCAAACCATAACAGTTCCACCACAGTGCTTCATAGTTGGCATGGGGTGCATCTCCTGTCTGTCATGTCTACTGATTACCATATGGTTTCTAATATATTAAACCAAAAGGCCTGGTCTTTTCTTTAGTCTTAATTGGCTACATGTAGTTCTGCTGTAATGTTCTCTTTAGAGAGCTAAGGCTTTTTCCTGGCATACCTCCCATGCAAATCAAATTTGTCATTAAAATTCCTTCTGTTTGTAGACACATTCACTTAATTCACATACAGTATCTTGCATCTTGGCCTGAATACGCTGGGCCAGCCAGGTCAGGAAAAATGAGCAGTCATTTAAAATCTATTTTATTTGAAGATTATTCAAATAATTAGGAGAGCTTTTTAAACCTTTTCTCTGGAGAACTCTTTAGATCCTAACATGAAAACGCAACTCTTCAATGGCAAGAAGCTCAATAGAACCTGGATGTAAGAGGTTTAAATAAGTTCTACCTGAGCTCTAATCATTGGCACCTGATCTGAAACCCCTGATCCCAATGTTAAGAATCTGAAGATTAGAAAAATGTAGGGGTCTATTTCCACTTTCTGTGTGACTATGATGTTTGTTTGTTTTTTTTTACTTTTGTTTTTAGTTTATGGAAATGACTCAAGTGTTTGCTTGTTTAAATATATCGAAATAGGGCAACAATTTCCATGGGAAGTACATATTTTTTCATGACTGTTTGCCTCCAGTATAAACTACATTAGCTTTGACAGCACAAAAATGAATCAGCATCAAGCTTCAGCACAAGTAACCTAAGAAACGGATGCTGCTGAAACTAGGTCTGCATTCAAACTCATCACACCAAGATGAGGGGTAAATGGGCTGTAGAGGAAGCATCCACTCCAAGTGACAGGGAGGCCACAAAAAACATTCCCCTGGTGCTTCTGAAGTGCTCTCACTGACTGACAGCAGCATATAATTTCTGTCAATTTATTCTGAAGGATGTCTTCACCTGACCCACAGATGGGGGCATTTGTCTGCTGGTCAGTGAGTGCCATCACAATTCATTTAACCTCCACTCAAAAAATCCAGTGAGGAAACTTACTTGTGAACTTTACTATGAACAACTGAGTCACACTCATCCTTTTTAATCCTGTCACAATCCACTTACAGACTCATTCACAGTTCAACATTAGACTGTGGACCACATCTCAAAAGACTTTTGCTTTTTGTGGATGTTTAAAAGCTCCACACTGTGCTTATGATGACTTCCATACTCTGGCAACAACACAGACTTGTAATTAGGATCTTTAGTGTCATACATTAGAGATGAATTATATTGTTTTTTTGAAATTGGGTGCATAATCATTAGATGGACTGTGTTGTCAATTTTAAATAATAGATTCAACTTCTTTATCCAGACATTATTCAACTTTTTCTTAACTCTTTTTCTCACCATTTTTCTTACAATTATGCAAAACCCCTTGTTAGCTTTAGCAAGTCTACCATCCAGCAGCAGCTTTAGCCTATAGAAATCATTCAAAAGGCGAGGCTCAAAGTATAGACATGGTTTCATGCTGAAAACAATGTTTAATGAGGTACTATTTACTTTATTCTTTACTTACAGTGCATCTCTGCTAGAATTAATGTTTGTACCATCCAAGTGTGCAACAATGCTTTCCTCTTCAAAATCAAAACTATCAAATTGATTTGGGGAAATATTCATTGACACCAAAATGAATAATGAGGGCAGAATCATAAACAATGTAAAACAATAATTTAACAGGAAACCAGGTCATCCAAATTAAATGTTAAAGATTTGCAAGACCACAGGAGGATCCATCGCTCCAGGCTTCTAACTGTGCTTATAGTAAACCCACAATCGGTCTGAAAACTAAGTAGACTTCTGTGAGAAACTACTGCCTAATAAGGTTGTGGCCTTATTAGGTGTGGCATTAATTTTATTTTATTTTATGTATGAAATCACAATAACAGTCACCTCAAAGCATTAGTGCATCCTAACTACAGTGCTAAAAAAAAGTAAAGGAAGACTTTGAAAACACATCAGATCTTAATGAGAAAAAAAAATTGTGCTGGATATCTATACTGATATTGACTGGGTAATGTGTCAGGAACAAACGGATGCCACATTGTTTGATGGACATGAAAATTATCAACCTACACAGGACTAACTTCAAAGACACCCAGAAAATCAAAAAAAAAAAATGTGGCAGTTTGCTAAAAATTCATTGCAGCAACTCAAAGTGGTACTCAGTAGTTTGTATGGACCCCACATGCTTATATGCATGCCTGGCAACACTGGCGCATGCTCCTAATGAGACAACGGATGGTGTCTTGGGGGATCTCCACACAGATCTGGAACAGAGTATCACTGATATGTACAGTTCTAGGTGCAACCTAGTGGTGTCAAATGAACCCAAACATAATGTCCCATATGTGTTCTATTAGGCCAGTGTAGGGGCCAGTCACTGGTATCAATTTCTTCATCCTCCAAGAACTGCCTGCATACTCTTGCTACATGAGGCCAGGCATTGTCATGCACCAGGAGGAGCATTGGCTCCAAGGCTTTCATCCCCATATCTAATGGCATTCAGGGTGTTGTTGCTTAGCTTGTAGAAGCCTGTGAATTTCTCCATGGATATGCCTCCCCAGACCATCACTGACCTGCCAATTCTGGTATTCTATGGCAAATGCCAACTGGGCTCCATGGTGACTGGCAGTGAGCACAGGGCCCACTAGAGGATGTTGGGCCCTCGGGCGACCCTTACGAAGTATTTTTCTGAATGTTTGGCCTGCTGGAGGTCATTCCATAGGGCTCTGGCAGTGCTCATCTTGTTCCTCCTTGCACAAAGGAGCAGGTGTCAGTTCTGTGATAGCTTAAGGATCTTCTACAGCCCTGTCCAGCTCTCCTAGAGTAATTACCTGCCTCCTGGAATCTCCTCTATGCTCTTGAGACTGTGCTGGGAGACACAGCAAACCTTCTGACAATGTCATGTATTGATGTGCCATCCTGGAGGAGTTGGACTACTTGTGCAACCTTTGTAGGGTCCAGGTATCACCTCATGCTACCAGTAGTGTCACTGACCCTAGCCAAATACAAAACTAGTGAAAAAACTGTCAGAAAATATAAAAAGCAAAAAAATTTGAGTGGCCACCACCTGTAAACCCATTCATATTTTGGGGATTGTATTATTGTTGCCTCTCTAGTGCACTTGTTATTTTCATTATTACCAAAGCAGCTGAAACTGATTAACAACCCGTTCTGCTACTTAAATGACCAGATCAATATCCCAGAAGTTTAATTGACTTGATGCTATACTCTGATTAAAAGACAGAGAGCCTCATCCTAACTGTAATAGACTGCTTGCAAATGTGAAAAACTGCTTTGTTTAGTCCTATAGTCAGATGTTTTCTTGATCCAACTGTCTCATTTTTTTTGTTTTGTTTTTACATTATTCTTGCAACAACACTCAACTTCCTCTTTCGCACACATTACTTGACCCCTTGACATCCCTGTCACTTGAATGTAAACATATTCAAGTTCTAAGGGTGCCTGATGTGACTGATGTTTGTTCTTTTTGGAAGAACAAACTATGCCCATGAGTAATGGTAACGGTATTATTTGTGTTTTGTTAAGCCCATAGTTTACGTTTTCAAACCTCCATTGTTTGTTGTCCTGAAACTTTTTATATGAGGTGTGAAATACTTCCTCATGGATTCCTGGAAAAGTTTCAGCTATATTAGACTCCCAATATCTTTTACCAAGATACTGAAGATCACCACTGAACCTCTAATTTACTTCCATATTCCTCTGTTGATGATTGAGTCAAAAATGTATCTCGCACTGGTTGGATAAAAAACCAAAACTCCCAAGTGAACACAGCTAACAGAGCCTGGAGATATATTGTAAATCGTTGTTCAGAGTTATCGGTAGCAGCTAGAAATATGAAAGCCAAGTATTTTCCTCAAAACATTTTTACACATGTTGTGTAAATGCATAAATATAACAGGCACTCGGGATTTTTGAAACAACCAGAGTAAATGTAAGTCTGGAAGCTCTTGGTTCCTTTTTAATTTAGTTGTTTCATGGGGCTAAGTCTGATCCACTTCATACAGGAGATAATCCAGTGGTATAGTCTTGGCTGTTTACAATTTTCTCCTAAAATCCTTGTTTCAGCCACTTCAACGTGGCCTCTGGAAATCAATAATCAGTCCTACCATATGTCCAGAATCGCATACTGTGATATACAGCATTGGCATTACACAGTCACCATGATCATCAAAAGGTTATTTTAGGTTTAATATATCAAATATTTTTATAAAATGGCTTTATTACTGACATAACTATGGAATAATTATTTTGGTGATTTGCAACCCTAAAGATGTCTTAGATGTTAAAGATGGCTGTTAGGATAACAACATAATAACTGATCAGTATTTTGACTTAAAGACCTACGTTGCGATTATTGCATTTAGATATGTCCTTTGAAACCACTATAGTTCTATTTAGTTATAGGTTTTTTTTTCAAAAAAAAAATCTGCCCAGAATTTAAGTTACATATCTTTCTTGAACAGACAACCCAGTTTCCATGTTGTCAGGGCCACAAACTCATATATAAACCCTCTTTCTGGAAAAGGACCTTATATTGTGTTTTATATGTTGTTAATGACTCAATAAATTTGTTTGGAATCGAACCTTAATCCACCATCAATGTCTTGCCCAATGTTAACTTATCAGGTTCTCCTACAAGCTATAGTTGGAAAACTGGTTAGGATGGATGGATGGATGGATGGATGGATGGATGGATGGATGGATGGATGGATGGATGGATGGATGGATGGATGGATGGAAAGCATTTATTTTGAGGCATCATTAATCCTAGATTCCTGATGATAGTAAACGTTGTAAAAATGAAAAAAAAAAGTTGAGAAAACTCAAAATATAATGCCAACAAGATTCAATACCCTTTTATAATTTTCTCGTCTTTTGACTGTTGTTGTTGCCTTTACTGAGATTTACATGTTTAGACAACCTGAAATTTCTTGTTCACACAAGTTACTGTTAATAAAATTCTAACTTCTAGTATTTCTACCTTCCCTGAGGGTGGGTAGGAAATGTATTTCCTTCCAGTTGCAAACCTCTGACTTTTCATGTGTTTGGCGAATGTGTTAACCACTACACTATGGCAATAGATGAAAGTTTGCCTTTATAAATTAAGGGTACTTATAATTATATGTGAGGAAAGCTGAATGTGTTTTTCAAAGGCAGAGAGGGCATTCACACTGAAAATTAAAGTGCATTTGACTGTGAATCAGTTTGGTTGGGTGTTGCTCAGACAAGTGCAAAGCACATGCGCATACACTTACAAGGACATGGACATGAATAATGCTGTCATCGATGGGATTGACTCTGGGGAAAATTAGTCTGCTGAAGCTACAAGCCAAAGCTTTAAGAAAAACTTTGTTCTTTGAAGTTTGTTGGACTGACTTTTGTTTGTTGCCATCTGCAAATCTTTAATTTTCAATCAGTAAGACTTGAAATTTTGAACAATTGCTAGCTGTGATTTTTACAGTATACCTAAACTAGGTATACTGTAAAAATGTATACACAGCAGACAGTAATAATTTAATATAGTGCAAACTTTGTGCAAACTTTGGAGCATGCATGCTCCATTGATTTGATCTATTTAAACACAGTAAACCGTGTTTTCTATTATTGTTGAGAAACAAAATTATGTAGTTTGTGTGATATTAATACTGCAGCTTTTAGTTCACCTAAATACTGAAAAATTGAAACCACAAAATATGAAAAGGGAATTTTTTTAATGAAAAAGAAAACTCCAGCAAGGTAGAAGGTGACATTAAATGTAATTATGCCTGCAGGACGTAAATTTCCCACAGTGCCCTACCACAAAATAAATTCTCTGATATTAATGGAGGCTCTGTTGTTCAATAAAACTAAAGCTTAAAAATGCACCTTTATGAGGGGGTTTCTTTCATCATCATTCAGGAGCAAAGGCCTATTATTATATTGGAATTATTTCTTGCCATCATTCCTCAGCATCGCCTACTTAAGGAAGGAGCTGTAAAGAAGAGCTATGGTCTCTAAAGGGGGAGATATACAGCAAGCAGAGCCTCACATGACAAATGAGGAGCTTGGCCCACGCTTATTTAT
Organism: Cichlasoma orientale; assembly: GCA_034780415.1. Taxonomy (NCBI): domain Eukaryota; kingdom Metazoa; phylum Chordata; class Actinopteri; order Cichliformes; family Cichlidae; genus Cichlasoma; species Cichlasoma orientale. The sequence continues at coordinate 180,772 of JAVDPK010001817.1, read as the reverse complement.
GGCTACTTAAAGCTGTCAGCTGTAGATGATAAAGGGTGACCACTTGATTAGAAAGTGCTAGATCGGTCCAGTCTTTGTGACCCACAACAGGGACAGATGAGCAGAGGAAAGATGGTGATAGCACTGTTGAAACTGTTTTTTTCTTGACAGGTTCACTGGTTTTGGATTTTGGCAGATGAGAAAAGGGTGATGGAAGAGGATGAGAATGACAGGTTGTCCTGAGAGGTGTGTCTATGTCGGGTCCTTTTTCTTCAGTATAACCTACATTTGTGATGACTGACACAAAAAGATCTGAAGATTTGTCATACAGTCATTGTCAAGCTCTGGAAGATGGTAAAAAACATCAATTACAACATGAAACAGAAGATGGACTGTAATGAGAGGGTTGAGGTTTCACTGGGTGATAGGCAAAGAAATTGATTTGGAAAAAAAAAATCAATTTGCAATCACCTTCATTACTAAGTGATGACCTTTACTTGGACATTTCAAATGTAGTCTTTCAAGCATATAGTTGTAGGTTGTGCGGGGTGGTGCAGTTTCTCCATTCACTTTATTTTTCATTAAAATGTATTATTCAAAAAAATTAAACAGTCACATTTAATAACCACTAAACATAAAGCTCCCGAGTTTGTATTTCATAGCTTTGCCTCAGCTTATTGCACAGAAGAACATACTTGACGGGCCAATTAAAATAATTCTGTAAGTAATTAAAAATCGGAAAATACATACAGTACACATTGCTATGCCTTTAACGTCAAAAAATACCCTCTATTTGCAAAGTTTTTACATGGTCAATTTATGACCTCGGATTTTCAGATGGCTCTTCTGCCGTCTTCTGTATTTAGTGGGTTTTCTGCTGCAGTGCAGTTAAGAAGCAGTTCAAAGACTGATAGGCACTCACAGCCCTTTTTTTCCTCAATTGCTGCTGCTGTGCCATCTCGTTAAGTGGATGGTTAAGTATCATGGTCTCGCTGAAGCGTGTTCTGTTGGTTGATGGACCAGGATTTGCTGAGATAGGGAGCCAACGACACCAGGCATTACCAGCAACAATTTCAACAGTTTGATCACAGCTCAAATTGCCACATAGTCTTTACTATGTTCAGTAAAAAATATTATACTCTGCTGTTGTTTCTTTATTTTGATGTTGGAAAACCATGGCAAGCTTCAAGTTTGAGCGCAGTTTATTTTTCCAAGTGAAAAAGCGCTAATGCTATATCCTGCCTTTAGTTGCCAATGTCTGTCTTTGCTCACCCTTGCAACCCTTGGCCCATTTATATCAGTCCCAGTGCACTCTATGTAAATAACTTTCCTGTTGCTAAGATATTCCTTTCTAAATAATCAGCTATTAAAATTATTCTGTTCTATTAAGGAGAGCGGTATACTGCAGCAATATGAATGGTAACAAAAAAAGTTCTGTTAAATGTGTCTTCTTAAGAAATCTATTTTCCACTTCATTTTAAGACAACTAACACAGAAACACAAGAAAATACTGGCTGGATGTGCATTGTGTTTACTCTTAAACAAAATACTGCTGTGATTGCTTCTTTTAATGGATTTTGGTAACATTCTGGCTAGTATCGGTGTGCATATCCTTCGTGTCTACACTGGTTTGGCCACTGGAGATGGTTTATTCATTAGTCAGCACAGAAAACTGCAGAGCTTATAGTGTGTGTTCACATGTAATGATCTAAAAATGTTGGTGACATTCTTACAGCCTTGCTTACCTTTAGAAATGCAACAATTTCAACATTGTTTGTTTTTTCTTTTTCCAAGCAACCAATATAATGTCTGAGTCTTTCTTTTTACTCTGCATTAGCATTCAAAGTGAGTCTGTGATTCTGACTTCTAATAGCTGTGAATAATGGGGATGGAACTAATTAAGGTATTATTTTTTGCTCAGTTATTTTTAAGGTGCATAAAATACAAATGTTTTAAAAGCGTCCGTTACAATTTTCCAGACCCCAAGGTGATGTCCTTCTATGTCTTGATTTGTCTGATCAGCAGTTCAAGAATCTAAAATATTTACCACCACCAAAGGCTAAAACAACCCTGAGCTTAGCAACAAGCTAATTTATGTTGCTCAGGAAACTGTTTTGTACATAAGATGATATATACTCCATAGATATCTGCCAAATATCCGAAACCAGTTTGGTGGATTGTGTCATTTTACAGTGCATGAAAATAAAATACTGTTTGTGCTGTTATTGTTTGTTTGCTTTTCTTCTTCCTTTTTTCCCCTATATTTTGTTCACAAGCTGTTTATACCGCATGAATATCAGCATTGAATTACATTTGCATTATGCTAACTGTCAGTGTGGGTCTAAGCTTGTGGTCATAAATGCTGTGCAGATGTTATACAACATCAGAAACAGAAGGTAGAGAGCGCTTTAAAATTAAAGGGAGCCATGCAGAGAGGCAAGCAGCCCTGCATGACTCCATACTGCAGACTCCTGGGGTTAGGACACAATGTTTCGTTTAATTTTGAATTCCGAATTGTGAGTGAGTTCTTTCAGAAAAAAAAGATAAGATGGTGATGAAGAGTAATGCTGTACTAGTTTGATGCTTTTCCAACACAGCAACATTTTGAGGGCCAGTTGTCAAGGAGTATCACTGCACATTAATGTATATTTCAAAAGCCCCCGCAAAGACACAATCACAAACCCTTCCATCCATGTTTTTTATTTTTTTTTTAATTCATATATCATTAGTTATTGTAATAAAGTTAAATAAAACATAAGCAAGTGCTAATAAAATTTAGCAATAGGTAATATGAATTCATTAATAAACTCCATAATATTTTTTAATATTGAATGTCAGAGGTGGATACGATTATTGCTCGGCTACAGAGTCTCCTGAGAACCTTTTTCATTTATCCCACCAAGATAGCCTTGGCATATCATCATATAGTGCTTTTTTAATATCCAGTAAAATGAATCTATTCAGTGGATGTGAAATAGCCTCAAATTCAGAGAAGAAAATTGCTAAATTACATCTTGATTTATTAAAATGTAATTTTATATATATATATATAATCCAACTTTTTTCGTTTTTGCAGTGGTTATTCATTTCATTGTCATTTCCCCCCGGTGAAACAGAAAATAACTACTAATAACTAATACTTAATAAATAATGCTTTACCTTGTGAAGTAAAAGGCAAGAGAATGGTCTTCATCACAACACAATGCCAAACTGTCAAAATGCCAACTGTCACAAAAGCATGGAACTGGCCTAGATTGCCTAATAATTACACAAAATGGTAAAAATACAAAGAAATTCTTGCTGTTAAAAAATGATTCATTTACATTCTTACACGATGCTGTGACCATAAACCAAGGAAATTTACTGCCATCTTGTGGAATCTATAGTGAAAAAGGCAACCCAAATTTGGATGGCAAGAGAGTCTAATCATCTGAATCCTGGTCAAATAATTAACCTTGTCGGACATACATCATACTAAAATGATAAGAACCTGCTGGCAGGTGTTTAATTTAAGCACAAGTGACAGAAAGAGATAACAACAACCTTGATTGGTATAAAAACTTTAAGCAATACTCCTGGTTGAATTGGCGGTATTACTTTTGGTTTGTGCTGTCTCGGAGAGAATTCACCTTATTCTGTAGTGTGAAGGCTTCTCTTAGATCTGTATCATAATTACAAATCTCACAGCACAAACTGGACGTAAACATAGGTGAAACCGGTCTTATATTAGTACTTCTAAATAAAATCTGTGTAGAAGGAGCGAGAGCCAATCATGAAAAAACTGCCCAGTGATACTGCAACAATCTAGGCTGAGCTGTCTGGTGAGAATACATGCTCAATATTATGTCGGCTGTTGAATACTGTGCCATATTTATGTCAGTCCCAGGCTCTTTAATATCACTGTGGCATGGTGTTGATCCTAGGTGGATGAAGAGTAAGGCCACCTCTTAGACACATGTTTAAAAATCTTAATATTTTTGCAGAGGGAAACTGCACCGAATGCCATTCAGGCCAAGTATAATCTCTCAGTTATAAACAGCTTTGTTGTGATTGGTCAGCTCTTAAGCGCATCGATTCAAATGTAGCTGTACTGAGGGAGTACACAGGCAACAATCTGAAAGCTGGAGTGTGAGTGTTTAAAGTACACAGATTATTTGTCAGTGGGGAGAATTAATCAAGCTTGGAGCCTTTGGAGCTGTGAGTAATGAGGATGGAGATGGGCCACCAGGAAGATGTGATGAGGATTCAGAATGTAATTCATGACAGGGAAGCACTCTCTCAAAGAGATGAAGGGTTTTTTCCCTCCACTTTTTTCATAAGCAGAGACTTTTCAGTCATATCCTGTTCCTGCCTGATTTATCTCATACATAAGATTGTGAAAGTTAAATAAATTGTCTTACTAGTCCTTTGAGTGTGTTTTTAACACACTGCATGAAAGGATTAAAATTAAGAGAAGAATACAGTTATGTATTTTGTGTTTTCATCTGCTGCACATCATAAACTTTTTAAAAAATTCAATCTAGCTCTTTAGAGGTTTTCCAGTTGTATGCTATATAACTTTATATGTGCTGTATACTGTATACCAGTGTATAAGATAATAACAAAAACTCAAAACAGGCTTAAGATTAAGCTTAAGCTTAAGCTCTGTAGAGGTCAGATGGATAATATGGACTAAACACAAATGCATACATTATTTGTTACATAGGTTGTCTCAGAAACATATACTGTATATTCCTAGCTGAAATATGGAATCTTTTTGGAAAATGGCCATGATCTTAATCTGGAAGGCAAATTTGTACTCTGTGTTGTCTGAATGATAAGAAGACCCATCACCGATGGGGATATCCTCATGAAAATGTCAAATAAATGTAGATGTCAGGATAACGTCGCAGCCCCATTTCATAATAGAAAGCCCTTCAGCAGACATCTTATTATTCTACAAAACTATTTTGCCCTACAGTAATTAGGAGGCCTTGCGCTACACTTTTATCCAAAAGTTTTAATCAGCCCTGCGTTTGTACAGATATACATATTCCAGCAATTCCAGGGGTGCGTGGCTGGATATCCTGGCGTGGCTTTTGGCCTGCTCCCTTGGCGGCTGTGGCCTGGGGGTGGCTCGGGCC
>JAVDPK010001817.1:141186-173243 GCA_034780415.1 Cichlasoma orientale | reverse complement strand
GGAAACCTGGGCTTCTCTGCTTAGGCTGCTGCCCCCGCGACCCGGCCCCGGATAAAGCGGAAGAAAATGGATGGATGTCATCAATAAAACTGTTACTAATAGTAACTAAAAACCTGATTGTCTCTATTCACAGAATGACTTTTTACTTATTACATCCATTCAAGCCTTGAACTTGCCTTAACAATAAAATGAAACATTCAGAAAGGCATTAAAACCTGAAAGCCCCCAATCAGAACTTTGGACAATGACAAAATAATGATGACAATAAAAGCACCGAGTGAAATACAAAAGACATGGGGAAAGTAATTCCACTAAAACTTTTACTCAGGGATGAACCTTTTATGAATGCAATTAAATTTCTATAAAACTAGACCTACCTAAATGCTTGATAATAATATCAGACATTGGAGAAGCCCACAATTCCTACTTACCTTTATAATGTTCTTCTAGGAAAATATGAACATCTCCTTCATTACTATTGAAAAGGCCATAAATATCTAGCAAGAAAGCACTAATATAACTAAATTCCAATATGGTTTTTTGTTTGTTTTATTATTACTGTTGCATCTAAAATTGAATAAAAGTCTAATCTGTCATGTAATCATGCATTTTATAGATTATAAGAAATCCCCATTATATTTTTACCTACATAAAGCCTGGTTTATGTGCTGTCAGAAAGTAGTCTGATAAACATGGCCTCAAACCACATCACAAATCAGCTGTTTCCAAATGAGCACAGGTGAAAAAGCCAGCCATCACAAAGTGGAGAAACAATACAGTTTAAATACAGAGGACCCTGCGATACATGAATAACTTTCATGTTATCTTTTTTTCTTTTTTTTTGTTTGAATGACTGGTGTTAGGACTGGAGTAAATTAGCATGAAGGCTTATAGATTATATACAAATGCAAACTGGAGAATATGCTTACATTCTCAGAAAAATATCAACATGTTGCTTCACCATCATGTAGTTTTCATGAAAATAAATATGCTATTTTAGAGCCAGGCTATTTTTTTTTTTTTTTTTTTTTGGCTGAGTATTCAAGTTTCAAGGAACAAGGAAACAAATTACATTCACACTACAGAATTTGCTTATGTAAGGCATTCCTAATACAAATGAATATGAATATATATTTCTCCTCGTTCCCCCTATTTATGTACGTCACATTAAAAACTAGAAAGCAGAGTCTTTGAATATTCCTGAAACCATGTAAGGCATACATTTGTTTATATTTTTGTATATCATTACATCATGTCATTATTTTGGAGGGTATCTGTCGTTTTGTGAAAGATCCTTTATTATGCAGATGTGAAAGTCAGATGAAAATGCTTTAAATGTCACTATGATAGACATTTTACTCCAGTTAATGTTAGAAATAACTTCACTGCTTATTGAAAAGTGACTGGCAAGACCTCAGCTGATGTACTGTTGAAGTTTCCCTCAGAAGAGCTATCTACATTACAGAGAGGCAGGCCAGGCTGTCTAGTTAGCACCTCAGCGGCAGCTTTCTGTGGTTCCCCATGACTGGAATGAAAGCTATGTGGCATGACATTTCATCAATATAAGGAGGGTGGGCTGAGGGGGTTTAATTCCTAATCCAGCTGGTTTATGTGAGCTCAGGCCAACTCAAGAACCTATTCAGATATATTAGAGGTGCTGCATGTGGAAGGACAAGCATGACATAATGCTGGCACCAACTGGACCTTGTGCTAGTAGATTCTATGGCTATCAAGAAAGAGACATCCAATGTGTTGCAAGTTTGTTTTTCCACCTGTTATTCGGTTCCTAAGTAGTTTCAATAGTGTACTATTTGATTAAAGCAGAGGTGATGAAACTTTGATTTTTGTTTAGTTCAAAATCAGAATACCATAGGGACTCGGGATGCATTTTGTCAGCAGCAACAAATTTTTTAGAGTTCAAAATGTGGTGCTTACATAACATAATGGGGAGTTCACTTCTAGATGCAGTAGCAAAATTGTTCCATGGACTAGGTTAGTACCAGAGGTAAGCCAGCATTGTTAGCTACATCAAAAGAGTTTATCCTCTGTGCAACATCCAGATTAGGATATATCTGGCTTAACTTCTCAAGCTCAGTTATGCATTCGCAGATGTCACTTCATCAGTCTAAGCTGAGCTTTGTCAGCCCTGACTACTGGGCATACAACCAGTATGCTAATATTTGCACGATAAACCTTGGCGGGGTTTTTTAGCGCGGTGGAATGCTAATATTGATTCTCTACTTATGTTTTACAGGATTATGCAAAAGTTTCAAGCCACCCCTCATTTTGCTTCCAAGAAGCCAGGCTTAAATCTCCATGACAAACATAACACAGCTTGACAGGCATAGAATAGTATTTTTGCACCGACGAGGTGATTCTCAAAGTGCTGTTAGCTAAAAAAGTTGGCATATGTCAGCAAGATGTGCAGTGTGTCCTTTAAAAAAAATATGTGAAAACTAGATAAGTGGAGGACAAAAGAAGAAGTGGCAAACATTTTTAACCTTGTATGTTTTATATATATAAGTATATACGCACACTATACGTTGTCAATTTGCGTCTTGCCCAAGGACTGCAGTTGAAAATTAGTCATCTGGCTAACTCTGGCATATGTATAGTAATGTTGATCAATGTGCACTGTCTGTGTAAAATAAATAAATACGAATATATATTTCTTTCAAATGTACAGCAAATGAATAGCACCTAAAAGGCAGCCAATGTCCAAAAATGAGCTTTGGAATGTCTTTAAAGAACCCTGGAGAACTACTCCTGAAGACTACTCAATGAAATTCCACGAAAGCTTGCCTAAGAGACTTCAGGTTGTGTCAAAAAGTAAAGGTGGCCATACCAAATATTGACTTTTACAAACTCTGTTTTTCAAGAAATCACTGCACTATTTCTCGTTTTCCTAGTGAAACATAAAGAAATGAGGGGTGGCGCGAGACTTTTGCGCAGCACTGTACATGTGAGCATGATCATGTCAGCATTAATCTTAAAGTACAAAAAAGATAACCAAAGTTTGGTCAGTAATTCTTTCTCTAGACAATAGTGGCAAACCAGATGAACAACAGGCTGACGAACTGAACAGCATTGCCATGCTGCTAACAGGTCAAGTAAACACACAGGTTTCCATGGAAAGAACATAACAGGAATTAAATATAGTTCCCTCCCATATGAAAATTAGATTAGCAACTGCAAAAACAAAGTGTGTGAAATTCAGCTATATATGTTCATCACCTGCTGGAGTTACATCTGTTTGAGTCAATAATTTCATGCACTGCAAGTTGTTCATATTGCACATATTAAATTGCAATTGCACACAATTTGAATTTTTAGTGACAAATGTAATGGACATTCTGATGCTTGACCTTGAGACCATTAGTGTCTTGTTCTTCATTTGATCGCCCCTTTCCAAAGTCACAACTGCTTCAAAGCCATGCTAGGATTTGAAATGTCATAACCTTGATTATGTAATATATCGTAACATAAGAAGTACATTGCAGACAAGGGGATAAGTACCTTGTTCGCAATGTGTGGTCTTAACTAATATCCAGACAAGGGTACAGTTCAATGTGGGATTAAATGTTTCATCATACCACCTCAAAGTTTAATAAAAATTTGCCTTTGAGTCTCTTTCTTTCAGTAGCTTCACATGCCAAATTAACGATTGCCTTTGTCAGTTACCTGGCAGCCACCACTTAAATGACTATATTTTATGCAGCTCTTAATGCAGTATGGTTGAAATCAGAGCCTGTGGTGACAGCTCGAACTGAAATCTGTTTATTTAAAAAAAGAAAAGAAAAGCCAGTTAAATGCATTTTAACAGTTAACGCTCTACTTAACCAGAATTTAAAAACCTGCCGAAACAAACTGCTGCCTCACACTTTCACTGTGACAGTTACAGGTGCGTGGTATCTGTAAGAATCAGAGACTACACAAACAAATTGAACTCACCAATCATTTTCTTGTCAGCAGCTGTTCTGTGAAAGATGAGCATGCTGTCATCACTAATTACCGCAGTGAGAGATAAACTTCACCACTAACTTGTCATTGGTAGCCCTTCCCTCTCCCTTCGGCTATTCATCCTGCCTTACTTCATCCACTGGCCCACCAGCTCTCCCACTACCTCCACCCAACTCCCTCTTAATAATAACCCACCCGCTCTGAGCATCCATCTGCCTAATCAGAAGAAGCCTCTGTTTGACAGTCACTGCCTAGGCACAAGCTTGCAGACAGGAAAATCAAACTTTTTCCCCAAAGGATTTAATATGCAGTAAAAACAAGGAGGCAGCAAGTTTATAAAACATCCATAAAGCAGCCTCAGTGGGAGTGATCACAGAACTGTAGACAGGTAAGCCACTCTTCTCTCTGTTTGTTTGAGTCAGTGTGTGGCCAAAGGTACATCCTGACCACAGGTCAGCCATCACATCTTTATTATATCCAAGTGGATTACAGTTTATGAAGTGATAGAAGCTGAACAGCTAGGGTGTTTACAGGATGCCCTTGAGAGGAATATTAGGACTCTGCTGAAGAAGTCTGGATCAGAGAAATGGTTTTCAATCTCAGTCTTTTTTTGTTTTGTTTTGTTTTTTGTGAATGCTGATGTGTTAGAGACATATTTTGTCTTTTTGCCTTCTATCCTTCTCTCTCAAATCTTGATAAATCAAACTGGTGCACTGGATGTGAATATACAGATAAATAAATCACTGAGCTGTAGAAAAAAATAAAATGAATTTATTCATTGCATCCTTTTTTGCCCAAACCTTCTCCATATTTGTAATTTTATTTGTAATTGGAGTATATTAATGTATTCAGATCATCTAATTCTGAAGTTATTGATGGGAATAGAGAGATCAGAACAGCTTTAGTCTGTAGCTCTGTGTAACCATACAAAATCATTGCAGGGTGAGGGCTAACTTCAGTTATGGAGCTGTGCACCATCAGTGTTGGTCTTTAATTAAGGATCGGGCTCTCAGTGACTAAAGCCAATGTCATAATATGCTAAACTAGATAATGTGCTTCATCCTTTTAAACTGCTGCCATCCTTGATGAGTAACTATTTTAGAAAATGCATTTCAAATAAATAAAGTTTGTTAATTTTACTGTATTCATACTCACACATAGACTATATGCACTCCCTACAGGCAGTAATAAGCCTCAGCTCAGGAAAACCCGTAATAGTTGACCTTTTGACCTTCCTCCAGATGGAAGCCTTAAAGCATAGACACAAGAGATGAAATTAGCTTGCCGGTTTTATGAGTTATTATTATATGCAAAGGCATCATTTATCTTCCCTAGCACACAAGGTGTCATCAGTTGTATTGTAAGCAGTGCCTATATTAGTGCCTAATATTCACTGGGTATTGTCATACAGTACCTGGTAATGTGAAGTGTTTAGGTGTACAAAGAAAAATACTGGTGATCAAACCTGGTACAGTATAAAAATACTGCACCACACAGCAGTGCAAAGTAATGCTCATGTATTGCCTTGTTATCGGTTGCAATAATTGTGTTAACTTTCTGTTTGTAGGTCACCTTTTGACAGTTGACTCTTGCCAAAATGTGGAAAAGAGGGAAGAACACGGGGCCCACTGGAAACAAACTATGTAAAGAACTACAATTCTTACTCCTCTTTCCTTCTGCATAACATTTAAAGAAAAAAAATATTATTCAACATCAAACACAACATTCTCTTGCTGTCATTTCTGCAATGGATAACATGTTCTACATGTAAAAGATTTATTGTATCTAAAGAATTAGATATTAATTATTTATTAGCTAAATCCTTAATGTCAGCCCTTTTTTTAAGCCAGGAATATTCTGGCTGTACTGTACTATTAAACTCAAATCCTCCAGTTTAACAGTTTAAAACATATAGGAGAAAAAATATAACTTGATATCTTGAGTGAACACTTTGACAATAAAGAAGGCCTGTGGGGTGAAACCATTTGGCAGCGACTATCTGTTATAAAAACCTACATTAATCTTTGACACGAGCAAACTTAATTACTGTCTCATATATAGCAAACGGTGTGCAAGTTAATTAATCACCAAAAGTGGTGGGAAATGAGCTGCCACTAATCCTGTCAAAACATAACATATTGCTACAGTCAAATAAACAATTAAGAAGGTATAAACCACCATATGGTGTACTCACAGATAGATTTATGGCTTTAAAACACTAACGTTCATAAGCAACACGAGTAATGCTTAGACTTTGACACAATAATAGAAAAACTGGAGGAAAACCCCTGTACAAGCCCTGCTTAGCGCCAAATAACAGACAGACACAATCAGCGAATAGGTGGTGAACACAGTGGAACATTTAGCAGCTAAAGAGCCAGATATTTCCCTCAGGAGTTGGTGGAGAACTGAAGGAAAGCCATTATTGGATTTTCAGGTGGCCAGAAACCTAAAACCTAAATAATATGTCTGCTGTGCTCACAACTTTATTTCACTGATCCCAAGTGGTGGCACATGTGAAAACACTGATCCTAACCAGAAGATGCACAGCAGTTTCCCCATTAACTTCTAAAATTCACTGGGAACTTTCTGAGTTGCAGCTGATTCAACTGACAGGCGCTTAGCCAGCTAACTAAAGGTCCGTTCTCTGAGGCTTCAGTGATAAACTGAGGATAAGAAGAAAGCATCCTTGGATAAAGGTCACCTACCTGCTGCTTTTTACTGTCACTCTCGTAGAGCCTTAGCTTATTCAGAGTGTTCCTTTTCCACATTATGCATGACTAGGCATTCAGCTTCAGCCTCTTCAGCTCCTTTTTCCTTCATTTCATATGTATACCACCTAATGTCCTACAAGCACAGACCTTATGTATTTCAGACTGATCTAATGTCATTTCTCTTCACCCAGGTTTCTCCCTTGTTCATCAATATATTCAGCGCTTTAATGAGGTGTCTGGCAACAAGACAGGTGAAATGACAACTGTTTTATTTTCTGCTGGACAAACAATGTTTTTTGACATTGCAATGCGCTGCAGTGCTGTATGAACACAATACTGAGAAAGAGCCATTATGAGAAATAATGGAATAAATATTGAATAATACATTAGGTATTATTGAATACTGTGTCTGTTTGTGACCCGCTCTGTCTTTGTGTTGATAACCTGAAACCCGACCTCGTCAAAGCAGTGACACGTTTGACTGGGTGGCAGCTCTCCTATTTCTGTCCTTGTCATAATAATTATTAATCCCTGGATTAATGTTGTTCTTCACCGACTCCTGTGCGATCCTCTATCTTTGAACATTCAAAGCCTGATGAGGAAATGTTCAGCTGCCAAGCAGGAAGGCAGGGGATCACAGAGTGTAATTCATGGTCTGCTTTTGAAATGGTTGAGTGAATTACTGTACAGTCTGTTCATTTAACTCTTTATGCAATCTACAGAATGTGCACAAAAGCAGGAATTTGATCAGAATTTGACATGAACAGCATAAAAGTATGGATCCATTCTGCTGTGTGTGGTGCTGTGGAGGATATTTTCTTGGCACATTTTGGGCCCCTTAGTATCAGCTGAGCATTGTTTAAATGCCACAGCCTTACCTGAGAACTGTTGCTGACCATGTCCATCCCACAGTGTAACATCTTTTGATGGCAGCTTCCAGCGGGATAACATGCCATGTCAGAAAGCTCAGATCATCTCAAACTGGTTTCTTGACCATGACAGTGAGTTCATTTTACTCAAATGGCCTCCACAGTCACTAGATTTCAATCCAATAGAGGAAGTGCTGCAACAGGAGATTCACATTACGCAGTCGACAAATCTGCAAGCAGTTGTGTGATGATATTGTGTCAATATAGACCAGATCTCTGAGGAATATTTCCAGCACCTTGTTGAATCTGTGTCACAAAGAATTAAGGCAGTTCTGAAGGCAAAAGAGGGTCCATCCTGGTACTAGTAAGATGTACCTAATAAAGTTGCTGGTGAGTGTAAAAAAGGTGTTGATATTGCAACATATAGTTCAAATGTATAAGAGGAACTTTATCCCATGCAATGACAGAATCGTGTTCTTTTTCAAGCAATACATGTTACTGTAAACTGTTACTGAATGGCAAAATTTTGTACCACGCAAATCAAAATATAGCAACAGGGATTGATTTTCCAGCAGCACGGTAGCGTGGTGATTAGCACTGTTACCTCACAGCCAGATGGTCCTGGATTTGAATCCACCATCTGGCTGAGGCCTTTTTGTGTGGAGTTTGCATGTTCTCTCCGTGTCTGCGTGGGTTCTCTCCAAGTGCTCCGGCTTGTTACCACAGTCCAAAGACATGCAGTTAGTGGGGTTAGGTTCATTGGTGATTCTAAATTGCCCATAGGTGTGAATGTGTTTGCAAATGGTTGTCTGTCTCGCTGGTCAGCCCTGCAGCAGACTGGCCGGCCTGTCCAGGGTGTACCCTGCGTCTCGCCCCATGGCAGCTGGGACAGGCTCCAGCACCCCCACCCCACCCTCATCCTAACCCTGAATTGGATAAGTGGAAGAAAATAGAGGAAAAGTTAAAGAAAATTGTGCCACCACAGCTAGTGTAACTTAGGACCTGGAAGCAAAAGCAGTAAATAAGATTTGTGCACGGTACTTTCCATTTGCAAAGCTACTGTTGCTGTCAACACACGAAGCATCACTGGGAATATGTTGGACATTCCTGACATCTGCTGGTGGCAAAGAATAAATCCATTTACTTCTACCAACTTTGACCAGATTAATTAATTTATTTTCAGTTTGTGGTTTTCAGTTCTCATGGTTATGTATATGTTCTTTATTTTATTTTTTTTCCCCCATTTTGTTTAGCTGCCATTCGGAGGAGATCTAAGACATCTGGGGTGATGATCACGCAGTATTTAGTAAACATGCCAGAGGGAAAAAGCACCCCAGATTTCCAGTGTAAACCAATGCCAGTAAGCACTGAAAAAGGTGGGTGCTTTAAATTATAACTGACCACCAAAACTGATGCATTTCTGTATCTGAATAGTCACAGAAAATATAACCATTCAAATAAATTAGAGTATTGCCAGAGAAACACATTAAAGTTGACTGGTTGAGTTTCAGCAAAATCTTTCAAATGATGAGACTGAACTCAAATTAGAGATGTGAAGCTTAAAAAGATTCCTTGATATGTCTTTTAGGAAAGTTAGCTGTTTTCAGAGCTGTGGTGACAGGGGATCCAAAACCAAATGTGTCGTGGAGAAGAGCGAAAGGAAATCTTTCAGACAAGGAAAAATTTCAGACTAAATATGATGAATCAACCGGGGAGCATATATTAGAGGTGAGTGAATAAATGATTCCACGTAAAGATCCTGTGAGTGGGTCGCGTTTATATTATTAATTGTTTTCATAAATATATAATACATAATGTATTTTCATGCAAATTCACTTACTCGTATTCCCAGATTCACAAAGTGTCTGCTGCAGAGACAGATACATACAAATGTTTAGCTGCAAACGAATATGGAAAAGCCATCTGCACAACAACATTAACTGTGACTGAGGGTAAGACTTAACCATTAAATATATAGGGTTTCATGTACTTTCTTTCTTTTAGTGTGTATTTGAGGGAGTTTTTCTATTGGTTGAGTGGTCTTGTAGACTTTATTATTTCTTATTATTTAAGCTTGCACTGAAGAGACTAAAAAAAAATACAAATAAGTCAAATAGGTGCCAGGGCCTGGTTCTGTTCATTTTATTTTCACAAAAATGTTGTAGGGCTCAATGCGCATTTAAATGTGCATTTATCTCAAATAAAACTTGAACTGAATTTGCTGTTTTCAGCTTCAACAAATCCGGCAGATTTCAGAAAATTGCTGAAGAAAAGGTGAGGAGCTATTAAAATATCAAAAAAAGGCATTTCTGCACGGATATGCCTTTTACCACTGATCCCTTTTTTGACAGTTGAACACATTCCACTTAATATTTTCCTATTATCTTTAGTAAAACAGACAGAGCAGATGGAGAAACCGATGAAAGGTTCTGGGATGCGATGTTGAAAGCTGACAGGGAGGACTACGAGCGCATCTGCTCCGAATTTGGCGTTAAAGACTTACATTTGATTCTCAAGAAACTTGATGAAAAGAAGAAGGAGAGAGCACAAAATAAGAGTAAGGTATGAAAACCCTCAGCTCTCACACAGAATGGCATTATCATTTTACTCAAGACAACTGGTGCTGATGCTGGGGACAGTGAACTCACTGTATATATACATTGTATCCACCAACGTAGGTCAGCGATATCAGTTTGCTGATCCCTCTATATTGCATGTATTCCATCTTGCGTGCCTTATTAATACACAAAGCAGTGAGTGAATCAGAAATACACTGGAGATGTGCGCATGGAGTTGTGATTTCTAAATAACAACAATAATTCATTAAACATACATAATATTGCAATCATGAAGTTCCATGACTCTTAATAAAAGAGTGCTTCCTGCGCAGTATATTTTCCAGTTTTTACAGGAGTCGCAACAAACCCTATATTACGTTGTCATTTATCATTTTTTTCTATAACTTTTCTGTGTGCCTAGCAGGCTGGTGTAATTCCCTATGATGAAATTGGAGCAGAGAAACATGATCTAAAGAGTGCTGGGAGGACAAAGAATGTCCCTATTAATGGCCTGCTGCAAAAGGACACGGGGCTTTGTAAGGGGGATATTCAAGAGGTCAACCTTCGAAACACAGGGCTGCCTCAAGTGGATCCTGAAAAGTTCATAATCCCTGCAGAGTTTAAATGTAGGTTCAAAAAGCAACTGTGGGTAACACTGGGGGAAAAGATAACCATATGTAAAAATTTACTAACTAGCCAACAATCAGAGACTAGCCATTAGAGGAAAGTACAATGTTCTCTACATTTAAATCCCTAATTGTGTTGTCAGTGATCAACATGACCGATATTGGTGATACATGTAAAAAATGAAAAATTCACATACATTTAATATTTAACCCTTTTTTCAGTTTCCAAAGTGGACTTTGTCATCAAAATTCAGGAGATTAAAGCAGAAGAAAGAGAGGATGCTTTGTTTGAGTGTGTACTGACACACCCACTACCCAAGATCACATGGATGGGCAAAGGCAACATCCTGGAGGATGGAGAAAAATATAGTTTAACCATGTCAGAACACAAACTCATTCACAGGCTGCTCATCAAGGACTGCCAGCCACTGGACAAAGGCATCTATTCAGCTGTGGTTGGGAATACATCCTGCAATGCCTGGCTGGTTGTGGAAGGTATCACCCTATAGAGCAATGTATAGTGTTATATTAATTATAACCATTGTAGGTCAGTGGTGATATTCACAAATACGCGTTTCATTTATGCTGTACTTTACAACCTTTAAGCTGACAGCGATCCTGCACCTGGTGATGAGAAGAAAGCCCGTAAAACTACAGTGGCTCGTGGAGCACAGGCCGACCTTGAGAAAGTGGCCAAAGAGCAGCAGATAAAAATACAAGGGGAGATGGAGAAGATTTTAGCAGCAGTAAAAGCAAAACATGGAGCAGGACATATAACTGACGAACTGACTTTGGAAGAACTGACATTAGAAGAACTGACTTTGATGTTAACCACTGGTGGAAAACACAGCAAAGTCACTGAACCAGGTAAAAATGTGTGAGCAGTTAACGATATCTAACACTGCAAATGCCTGTCCTGTGGAGCAAGAACTCAGAAGGAGAGAAAAAAATATTTTTGCTATCACAATGTGAACAAAATTCATTATCTCATTAAAGTTAACTCCATATGACTGTGACAAAGTTCAGCATTTTGGGCATTTTTATTGTGCCGAAAGTCAGTAAAATCCTATCGATCCCACATTCAGTCTCACCCTTCATGCCTTATCCTTCAGTGCTTGGATTAAGTATGACATAGTTGTTTACTGGTACTGGTGCAGGCAGTAATAGAGCAAAACAAACCTGATCGCATTTCTCAGTAACAATGTAGACAAATATCTCTAAATAAACATAAGATATATATGCTAAAGAATTTTTGGCCTTGGAAAATCACCAACATTTTTTTCTAACTGGCATACGGTAGGTGAAAACGAAGGCAATCATTCTGGGGAGATGAAGGACTCCATTGGACATGCAATTAAATCAAGATACATAAAGCAAAGTCAAGACTCAGGAGCTGGAGTAATTGGTAAGAAACATACAAAACTGTACTCGTGTCCATGCCTTTGTTATAGACAGCTAAATTTAAATCTTTTATTTATTTATTTTGTGTTTGAGCACTGGTAGTTTTAAGGGTCAGGTCTTGTATTTATGCAGAGTCCACTGACAAATTTATGGATATGGATCAGTCTCAAACGCTTACCGTGCGTCAGCATGAACTGGGAGAATCTGACAGAAACAATAACTCAGCTGGGTCTGACAAACAACACAGGAAAAAAAAGAAAGTCCACTGGAAACAACAAACATCTGGTAAGGAGCATACATAATGACTGCTGTACTATATTTGATTCAAGATTAGCTCTATGTGTATCTGGCTATTATGTTAAATTTCAGTCATTTCATTTTTTTCTAACACAGGTCCTAATGAACTAGCAAGTGAAAATGAATCAAGTGGCTATGATGAGGATGAGGACTCTATTGACCTGGTCAAGCACCCAACTTCTTCAAAGCAAGACCTTAAGCCAAAGGATGCATTTGATGGTAAGAGAGTACACTTAGTGTATTATTGCAGGGGGAATTTGTATGATACAACAACCTCTGCTCCATGAGGAAATTCATATTTTTCCAAAACCAGTTCTTTTATGAGAAAAAGGTCAAGTGTAGCAAAAATATTAGATTTTTATACACCTTACATTTAAAAGTATGCAAGTGTTGTGTTTGTTAAGTGACTAAATCTGATAATCCCTGCACATAACAATTATTTTAAACCTTCTTTGGTATGATTTTGAAACATATTTCTAATAACTGTGAAATTTCAGATTTTAAAGGTGAAGGTACATGTCCTGAAGACTACATTAAGTGTGATGGGACTGAGGATGGCACTGACTCTTCTAAACATACGAAGCGTAAAAGACACACCCCCCTGATCGAAGATTTGGTGGTTGGTAAGTAGGTGTCAAAAGATTTATCAAAAACTGTTTTTTCGTTTGTTTGTTTTTTTATAAATCAGTTATCTGCTGAACCGCACTGATTTACACTTTTAGACTTCAGTTAGACTAAATTATCCACCTTCTTTTCTTGTTAACACAAACATCAGGCATGACATACCTGAACAATATTCTGCACTACAGGTGACAGAAACATTAAACCTTGTTTATGGATGGAAATGAAAATTGAAAATCCAATGAAACTATCATTAAGACAAATATATAAAAAAGATCATATCAGAATTCAAAAGTCACGCAACTCTCATTTCCTGTGAGGCAAAATGACTGCTTTTTAGAAAGGAGACTGGTGGCACACTTCATAATCAGCATTCTTGGTGGGACAATAGTATCCCTCTTCAGAACAATTTGGCTATCAACAAGTACTTTCCAACATAAGAACTTGAGTCCTATCCATCTGGCAATTTTACTAGTTGCAGGTAATTCTTTTTTTTTTATCTCATCTCCAAGTCTGGTAGTTTATCTTCCAAAGGTTTACTCCTCATCTTCAGTGCCCACTTTAATTTGCTGACAAGAAACATCTGAGATACTTGTATCTCAGTTTGTGACACCATTTCAGTGCAATCTATGAAGAACGCAGTGAAGAAACCGTAACACTGGCACCGTTTACTAAGAAAAGCCATATGCTATGCAACATCAGACTATATAAACAAGACTATCAAACTCTCTCTCTTAGATGAAAAAGATGTTATATCATCCAGTCCTGTATTTAACCTCAATTTATTTTGGAAATCTGTACAAGCTAACAATTATTGCCTCCATTGGACACAAATCATTAATAGCATGCTTTTATAGTTAATGCTTATTACATGTCAGTGTATGTTATTGATCTTATTTCTCTTTGTTCAAGATAATGTGTTGTTTTCCCACAGCAAGAAGCCTTCACAGGAGTAAAACTACACAGATAAATTAGATAAATTAGTTAGTCATTGTCATTTTCTATGTGACAGGAGTGAGCCTGTATCTGGCTGGAGACTAGGCCAAATTTATGTTACCAAAGAACACTCATTGTACAAGATTTAAAAAATTACATCTTAAACAATTGTGCAAAAATTGTTATTGATAAGTAATATTTTAACTGTTCTTAGATCCAGGGGTTCATTTCATCTGTGGTTTGACTGATGTTATTGCGATCATCAATGAGACTGCTGAGTTAACATGTAAGCTTAGCAGTGAAGACTGTGAGGGAGCCTGGTTCAGAGACGGCAAACAGGTTAGTCAGAAAATCTGTACAAATACATGTATGCATTAAATCATATCTATCTATCTATCTATCTATCTATATATATATATATACATATATATATATATCCTTTAAAAATGTCCAAAAGTCTTTATTTAAAAAATAAAGTTCGTCATTACTCTCTCCAGGGATAGTCACTGCTGATGCCTGAAAATCACCACAGGTTTCATTGAACATCTGTTCATCTTTATTTACTTCAAATGTTTTGCTAGCGTTCGAGTACTTTGGGCCCATGTGAGACACAAACACGCACAGCTGGACATGAAGCCCTCATTACTGCTGATTTGAAAACCTTAATTTTAACAGCTTTTGCTTGATTTGTTTACTTTTATCTTTTTGGTTTTTGTCCTATCAGATATCCCCGGATGACAATTTCTCTATAACTAAAGATGGCCCAATCCATAAACTGGTCATAATCAAGTGCAAGGAAGAGCACTCTGGAAAATACCGTTTTGAGGCAGATGGCCGTAAAACAGAAGCAATGATAAATGTCAAAGGTTTGAAAATTGCTCATGACAGCATGACATTTTGCAGGAAAACTGTAAATGGAAAATTTTCCATGTTGTTCGCAGGCATAACAAGAAAGAAATGTTGAATCGGATCACAGATAAACAACGTAATACTTCTCTAACTCTTCTTTAGATCCTCCCAGGTTTGACCTTGAAGACCTCAGTGCTTTCTGTGAGCCAATGACAGTTAAAGCAGGGCACAACGCCATCTTCAAACTGCATTTTCTTGGCCACAAACCCATAAAGATTCAGTGGTACAGAGAAGGAGAAGAACTCCAAGATGACAACAATACAAGGATAGAGAAATCTGCAAGCCACAGCCGCTTGCTTCTGAGCAGATGCCAGAGGAAGGACACGGGAGAGTTCAAAATCAAGCTAAAAAATGAGCATGGCTTCACTGAGGCAGTCTCACAGCTGATTGTGCTTGGTGAGTGAATTAAGGACAATGCAGAAGCTGAACAGAAAATGTCCAACCTCGGAATATATTTGGCAATGCATTAAAACTTGAAGAAACTATCAGTCTATGTAAATACTGTTTCTCTATTATCAACACTGCATTCGTTTCACTCCCTCATATATAAATAGGAAATTTATTTTCATACTTTCTATGCAACTTTTTTGATGTTTCAGACAAACCAACCCCACCACTGGGACCTGCAGAGGTAACTGAGAGCTCAGCTACATGTATTGAATTTAGATGGCGTCCTCCAAAGGATGATGGCGGCTCCCCAGTGATTAACTACATAATGGAGCGTCAGCAAGTGGGGCGAAACACCTGGAAGAAAATAGGGGAAATACCGGGTGTGCAAAGCTTCCGGGACACAGACGTGGATCGCGGGCGGAAATACTGTTACCGTATCCGGGCAGTGACTGCAGAAGGGACGAGTGAAGTGATGGAAACTGACGATGTGCAAGCTGGCACACTCGGTAAGCTGGGCTGATACTGAGACACAATGTTACCAGATCAGTTTACCTCACTCACCAATATGAATGACACAGAAATAAAACACAAGTGAAATCTTTTATTATAAAATGACAAAAAAAAAAAAAAAAAACACCCTGGTGGTGTTACTGCTCACTGTTACCTATTACTAATTAAGTAAAAAAAAACATTTACATTTGTGGGCAACAGACGGTTTTTACCTCATCTAAAAGTGGCAGAATTCAGGTTACTGATATACTGTATAATTAAAATCCAAATGTGGCATCTTATTTTTCTCCCAACCTGCCAGCTTTGCCATGACCAGAAAGTCTTCAAGTCACATCAGTGCACCTGCACATATGCAAAGAGAAATTCAAGTCTTATTAAATAATTTTCCCTTTGAAAATGTCCCCCCCCCCCCATTAAACATATTGATTAGGTAGTTAACTATTTGTCACAGTTGAACCCAAAATCACTCTGATGTACTAATTACATTTTCTATGACTTGCAGTACTGTATATGATCAGCAGTGTAATTAACTTGTAATTGCAGCTAATACTGTAAACAGCACCATGCCAAAAAGCTAGCAATATATTGCTTCTTAAAATAGATTTTCAAACATGAACTTTTATTAAGAATAAACATTTAAAACTCTAATATTACAACATTTAGTGGTAAATAATTTGGCGCAACTAAGTTAGCCATTTTGTGTATTTCATGTAGGAAAGTTAAAAACATGTGTGGCTAACTTTTAACAAGCAACAACAAATTTCAGGAGTGAATTTCTGTGCGCTCGGAACGAGGGTTGTTTTCCGGTCAGAGCAGCCTGGAAAACACATGTTATAAATGATATCAATAATGACTCTACTCCTACACTGTAACAGTGAGCCAACAGGAGCCTGAAACTGATGCTGCTAAACTTAGCAGCAAACTGTCATTATCTAGGTCTGTTCTGCCTCTCCCTGGCATGTCCAAATCATAGGTCAAAATGTAATCTGTGGAAGAGGCAGTGTTGTTACTGCCCCCTACTGTGCGTTTCTAGGACTATTCACCTTTCTTCTGAATCAAGTGTGGAGCTGTAAATAATTACTGTTTTCATTATTGACTTTAACCTCCTTCCACCAAGGAGGATATGTAATTGGCTCAGGTTGCCTGTTTCTTTGTCTGTTTGTTAGCAGTATTGCTCAAAAGGTTCTGGGGGTTTGCATGACATTTTTACCAGTCATGGGGCTTGGCAGAACTTAAATTTTGGTACTACTTTTTGTTGAATAGAAACAAAGCAAAAAAAATTTAACTAAACTAACTAATCAATTATCAGTTTACAGGCTGATTGTTTCAGCACAGGACATGTTGATATAATTAATTAAATAATAAATTTAATTAATTAAAATCCATTGCACAGCACTCTGATTCAGAGCTGCTTCTTCATTTAAGTCTCAAGCAGCAAAAAAATGAAGTTTCTCTCATTGTAGCCACTACCAGCACCATTTATTTTGCTTCTGCATTCTTCAGCTTTCCCTGCCCCTCCAGCACCTCCGAAGGTGGTCAGTGCTTTTGATGACTGTATAAATCTTTCATGGGCTCCTCCAAGTAACACGGGAGGTTCACGTATCTTGGGCTATATTTTGGAGAAAAGAAAGAAGGGAAGTAATCTCTGGACTGTTGTCAATGCCAACGATGAGCTAATAAAAGGTGCGTATTTTTACCTAAGTTCAATCTGATAGACCTGATGACCACAGACCATAACAGTGCTGTTTTTACTGTTGTTGCCCCGCCCCTCCATTTTTCTGTCTTTCTTCTTCTTAAATTGTAGAAAAAAAATATGCAGTGAAGGACGTTGTCGCAGGCATAGAGTATGAATTCAGGGTTACTGCCATAAACCTTTCAGGAGCTGGTGAATTTAGCAACCCCTCAGAGTTTGTTTTTGCACGGGATCCTAAAAGTAAGTGCTGCAACTATTGTTCATAGTACACTGAACAAAAGACTGGAGAAAAAAATGTATTCGTAAGCATAAATTCGGCAAAAAATTAATGTGTGATATTTGAACTGCACCAGAGCCTCCTGGAAAAGTTACAGGCCTTAAGGTGACAGAAAGCTCTTACACCCATTTGGTCCTGACTTGGACCAAACCCGAGGACAAACCAGGCATACAGGATGAAGCAAGAGGGTATTTTGTTGAGATTCGGCAAGCAGATTGCATCGAATGGTCCCGCTGTAATAGCACCCCCATCATCATGACTTCCTTCAGTGTGAAAGGCCTGAAATCCATGGACATGTACTGGGTAAGAGTGATTGCAATTAATGATGGAGGAGAGAGTGAGCCTGAGGAGCTGCCCAACTACGTGCTTGCAATGCCTTCACCAGGTATGTCAATAAGACTTAGAAATTTCAGATTCTGTCAGGTAGTTGCTGCTTTTTACAAATTCATTCTTTCTTGGTAGAATAAAACATGCCTCAGATGATTTGTTTATATAGTTTTGCTTATTCTACTAACGAGCCCCATGAAATAAAATATAGTCTAAAACATTCTTATTTATGTTTTGGGTTGACTGTGACAGTGAGGCCAAAATTCACAAACAACAAGATGAAGAGTTTCCTTGTGGTGAGGGCAGGAAACTCTGTGAGGATTACAGTCAATTTTGAGGTGAGATTCATATTTCAGCTTTATGATTGGCACCACTATGAGGCAAACCATGGTTTCGCAAAACTAAACTAAACTAAATACTGAATATATTCCCCTTTTTTAAACAGGCTTCTCCACGCCCAATAATTATGTGGCTAAAGGATAATGTGCCGGTTACAAAGCGGGTCACGATCAGTAACTCTGATGGCTCCTCCCAGTTGCTGATTCCGTCCTCCGAGCGTTCTGATTCAGGCATCTACTCCATTTTGGTGAAAAATTTTGCAGGACAGGAAACATTAAGTACAGAAGTCAGGGTCACAGGTAAAATAAAACTAAAATTGTATATTCATTGTTTTTTGCAACATCATTTTGAAAGATATGCTAATGGATCTATGCAAGTAAAACTGTTCACAGATGATCCAAAACCTCCTGGACCAGTAGAACTGGAAGAAAATGTGCCTGGCACTGTGACAGTGATCTGGGAACCTTCTCCTGATGAGAAGCGTGATGACCGTCTCCACTACACCGTGTCCAAACTGGACTCTACCAAGCGTACATGGGTTACGGTGGCTGACAGACTCTTCAATAACAAATGCACCGTCTGTAATATCATGCATGGAAGGGAATATCATTTCCGGGTCTATGCCAAAAATGACATGGGCATATCTGCACCTTCTGAGTCACCAACCTGGGGGACGGAGAAGAAGAAAGGTGTGTTCGTCATCTCAGACAATCTTAAAGTCCAAATAGTCACTTTGTAATTAAAAAATAGAATTATCATACTGTGTCTGCTCTCTCATAGAAAAGTTTGCAGTAAGTATACCGACCATAAAGGACTGTGATTTGCGATGTGCCCCAGCCTTCATTGTACCACTGAAGCTGCACACTGCACCCAAAGGTTATGAATGCTATATGAGCTGTGCAGTAAAAGGAAATCCCAAACCTCGTATCACATGGTATCGAAATCACATCAGTCTAAACACTAATATCAACTATTACACCTCCAACACCTGTGGAGTTTGCACCATGTTAATCCTCCGTGTGGGTCCCAAAGACATGGGAGAGTACACCGTCATTGCAGAGAACAGCTTAGGACGCGCCGAATGCTCCACCATCCTCAGTGTCAGAGGTGATAAGGAAACACAGGATGTACACATTGAGGTATAGGTGGGGGGGAAGAGATAGCAACTGTCCTAAATGTGTTTCTCTTTCTGTCACACAGAGTGAAGAAATGGAAGACAGCAGTACAGTGTGAGCAACATTTATTTGAGAGATTAGCTGCGTAACACAGGATGATTGGCAAGGTGTGATCCTGTTTGCTACTGAAATTAAAATATTAATAAAAAAAAACATCACTGTTTAAGCATTGTATTGCTGTATATTGTGAAAACTGACTTATTACATTTCCAGTGATTGCAATCGGAATACCAATGAATGGAAATAGTTGTGGTATGATGTAATGTTTTACCAGCTGAAGGTTTCCTGTTCGTTTTTGGCCATGGTCCTCAAGGGTCTTGTTTGAGCCCATCATCCAAGTAATCTGCAGTACAGCATCACATATTGGATCAACTCACAAGGCATCTGAACAAATATCTAAGAATAAATAATAAAAATGGCTTTACATTATTGCAGGGATACAATTTAAATACTACAGCAGTAGTACAAATAAAGCACTGCAAAGCATTTTGATTTAACATTGTATTATTTACTAAACATGTGATCCTCCAGTAAGTAACTGAGACAAAGTTTGCTGTTGTCATATTTCGTAAAAAAGAAAAAAAAGATGGAAACACTAAAGGATCATACTTTTGTCAGTAGTTCTGAATTGCTGAACATTTTTGAAAGCATATGTTTGGGTGGAGCTGTGCTAGGAATAAATGTGAGTTAGAGCAGACTTGTGAAAATGAGTTGTGTAATGACACACACACACACACACACACACAGTGGCGCAAAAAGTGGGTATGCACTATATGCAATGCATAGGGGCGCCGCACAAGAGGAGGGGGCGCCAAAGTGATGCGGGAAAATTATTTCTCTAGTCGGCATTTTCTCTATTTAACAGATGTGCATATGATATGATCAATAACAGAGGCACGGCACTGATTGGGCGCCCCTGTGCTCCTTCACCTCCCCTCCCCCTGTCCCCCCACTTTTGATAACACACTCCATCGCAACGGTTTTCATTTGAATCGTGCTATCATCTGACAACAGGTAGCTAAAGTCGGTGAGTTATGTCAGTGTATCAAGAGGAGGCTTTTAAATACTCAGGTTAGCTTAAGTTACTAGGAGTAAAAGAACAGCTGCATCACTGTTCTGCAACTGTGTGCTGTAGTTCCAATATAACAGATCATAACAAGAAAAATAAGGGAACTTGTAATAATTTAACTAGATGGTGAATCATAAAACAGATAAATTATAGAAGAAATTATAGAAATTATAAATATATAAAAGATACAGAAATGATAGAAGAAAGCCTGTAATAAAAGTCTTGTATTTTGTAAGTCCATGAATAAGTGAGATCTGCATGAACACAGTAAACCTTGATCGGGTGTGTTTTGTGCGTGCGCGTCGGGGGGGCTGGAAATGTGTCCGCATACACCTCAGAAAGTATATAGGTGCACCCCTGCACACACACACAGACAGATTTATGGCAAATACTGAAGACACGGGAAGGCTAAAGAAAACAAGAAGGACAAAAGTAAACTTAGAAATAAAGTATCAGCTGGCATGAAAATAAAAAAATTATAATATAAAAATTAGGATATTTTAAAGGAGTAAAGCTGGGAGCTGGACCCTTAAACTGACACTGAAGACTGAAACAAAGCAGCAAAGGCCAAGAAGATTTTGACATTTTAGAAACTGAAGGTGACCTTTACTGCAAAGGGGCCCTTTTCAGAGTCTGAGCGTGGCCCTGAACGTGGCAATTCCAAAATGGCACTTTATATTACATGTTACATTACAAAGTCATTAACTGCATTTAATAATTATTTTATTTATAGCGCCGTCTTGTTATAAACTATTGTAGGGCCTAGCCTACATTGGAAAAGCGCAGACCTGCCACTTGCACTTATGGCTTCTGCAGTAAAAAATAGCGCACAGCGGTCCATCGGTGGACGTGCAGTGTTTCCACAGATGACAGACATCCACCCGGTGACTCCGGGCTCAGCCACTCCCGGTGGCAGCCCGTCCCCCCGCTCCTCCTTGATCTTCCTGAATGGACAACCACGCTACCTACTGTTCACGCCTCCCTCTCTCATCTCCCTCTCTCATCTCCTTCACTACCTCTTCACCAACAGCTCGCTGCAGCTTTATTGTGGAGTGATTAAACCGGGCCGATTGGTGCAGCGCGCAACTTAAAGGATCAATCCGAAGTAAATCACCGTTCACACCACGGCCCAAGCTTGCTTACCCACCGGGTCCTTGAATATCACCTTACTGCCTGGTTAGGACATTGTGTCCTTTGTAGCAGAATGACAGCCAAACACCGGAAAGCGAAAAACAACCACAAACATGAAGATAACTTATTCAAAAATGAAGTTATGGAGACAGAAGTTCGTCCTGGAGGGAATAACTATACACTTCTATTGGTTTTATTTCTGATTATTGTGATTGGAGGTGTCACCGGTGCGTGGTTCTGTTTCCAGCAGCACCAAACTTTAACCTACTTAACAGACAATGTCATGGGTATACAGATGAAGATAGTGAAGCTTCAGTCCTCCCACGAAGAAATGCGACAGTCAAGCAGTAAGGTAAGCGCCGAAAATAGAGAAATTCCCTGTCAGATCGTGTACAGTCGCACGATACTTGCAAGCCATCAACAGCTCTAGATGCGCTTATTGATGGCCAAAATCTATAATCAATATCCTACCTTATCAGTCATATTTTCGCTGTACAAAAAAATAAGAGAACGTCTCCCCACACGCTGCCAGTTGCATGGAAGGAAAGTTAGCTGCAGGCCTCTATCAGATTTCCACATGCCAACAGCTTCACTGGAGTGAGTACAAAACGCTGCTATTTCTAACATCCACACAGCTGCTGACGTTTGTAATGAGGATTATTCCTGACCTACAAATGCAGACGCTCTGCCTTTATCACTGATTCAAATGTAAAATAGATCTTTTTTTAATGACTAAGTTCTGTGGAAAATTTCCGTATTGTGGTACCAGTCAGGAATATGCCTCCAAAGCTGTGCGAGGATGCTGCCAAAATAATAATAAACAAGGCAGTAATGAGCCACGGCTAAATTTAGTCTGTGACTTTGATACTGAACACCAGTTCAGAGGCTCTTTGCAGGCAATGTAAAAGACTGTAGAAGAGCAGAAAGAGATTTTCTTCAGCTGTGTTTCTGAAATGACACACTCAGTGTAAGAAGTATTTATATTTCTAGCTAAATATATTAACATGAATGAACTGAACCCGTTATGACACTGTAAATGGATGTTTATGACTGCCATGTTCAATATTTTAGTCTTCTTGTGGAATTCATGGTACTCCGAGTATTATAAAGTTGTTGACTGCACTTGCATTACTTCCTTCCCTCACACATCTCTTCTGTTCAGGAAAGTCACGGTTACAGAAACTTTGCAAGAGACCAGCTCAGCTAGCTCAGTCTTGTTCTGCAAATATTTTCTGTGTGAGTGGTGAATGGTTTAGTGACTCACAAATGTGAAATGATTGAAGATGCTGTAGGGAAGTAAGCTTACTGAAAAATGCATAAAAAGGTTATAAAGAATTACTACAAAATTTAACTTTGAAACGGTGACTGTAAATGGATCAATGATCTGAGGCTGGCCCCTGTGGAGTGGGATTTACAAAGTGGCTTGTACGTGATCAGACCTGTTAATGTTGAGATTTTGGTGTGGCTACAGATTTCCTTCCTCCAGTTATTTGATGTATTGACAAGAGAGTGGGTGTAAAAAGAATTTAAGCAAACAATGCCAAAAATGATTTTAAAAAAATGAGCCCTGTTACATGTGCATACATAGCAACAAAATTCTTCCATAATAAACTCAATAGTATTGTAGTCCACTGGTAGTTACTGTAAGAGTCTATCAAAGCCCCAGATCAGTGAGAATTATTGTACCTTAGCCTGACTCTGCATCATTTCTGTCTTGTTGCAGCAGCACATTTCTGACAATGTGGAGGCCCGACTTGATGCCCTTGAGGAGTCCTATGCACTGGGTCAGAAGCAGGTGGGTATGGCCTTAGCTACAGCTGAACAGCTCAAGGCATCAGACCTCCCCGCTCAGGTGCTGTCACTCCACACAGAGATGGAAACCCGGCTGGCAGAGATGCAACAAGCCACAGTGTCTCTTGAGCAACTGAGCCAGCTGCAGACCACGTTGAAGGGACAGAGTGAGGAGTTTGAAGGTGTTAAAATTAAGGTGGAGGATTTAGCCACAC
This sequence comes from Cichlasoma orientale, assembly GCA_034780415.1. Classification (NCBI taxonomy): domain Eukaryota; kingdom Metazoa; phylum Chordata; class Actinopteri; order Cichliformes; family Cichlidae; genus Cichlasoma; species Cichlasoma orientale. Next base: position 149,435 of record JAVDPK010001817.1, on the reverse strand, counting down.
TGACCGGTGAGCTATCCCAGAAGGTTGATGACTTGACAGGCAACCTGGGAGAAGCAGAATCTAATCTGGAGGAGAAAGCTGGAGAGATCGCAACACTGAGTGCCGCCCTGGATAGACAGGCTGCTGTGGTGCTCAGACTGAAGGACCAGCTAGACGCCTACCAGACTGAGCTGAGGGCCAGCATTGTGGAGATTGCTACTGTCAGGTATGGGGCTGGGGGGGAGGAACATCACTTTTTGGAGCTGTGGAGAAAATAACTTGCCTCCTCTGACCCATGACTTTATGTTGACTTTGTCAAAGCCCTTTTGGCTGCCACTGTCTGCATCGCTGTGTTACTCTAGGCCAGAGTTGGTAGGCCTCACAATCACATTCTGAGATTATTCTGATCTGTGAAAACATTTCCTTTGTATTGATAAGTCTTGAAGCTGAAGGGTTTGCTTAAAATTTCAGTTGGATGTAAAATGGGAACTCTTTGAAGCTCATGTAAACATCAAGAGAACATTCACACGCCATTGTTGTCATTTCAGTTTTGAAAAAAAAGTGCTGTAATTAAACTATTGGTATAGTTTTTGAGTAAAAGTTAAAGCTACAAAATAATCACCACAATGTCATAGAGAACTTTTCTGTGGTGCCAAAAAGCTAAATTCAGTAATATGGTAACTTAGCAACTCTTACTCTGTCTTCTGTCTTTCAGAGAGTTCCTTGAACACGAACAGTCCCAGTGGCTCCATCAGGCCAGAGTACAGGAGCTGAATATGGTATGTCACAGTCTGCAGAATCAGAACTCAGCAGCACATAATATGCACTCACAACTAGGGCCTCAGCTTTGAGATAATCTGATTAAATCTACTGCAAAATATGAAAAAAATTTCAAACAATCATACAATTTGTTTTACTTAATTTATTTAGTCTGATAATGTTTCCATGATTGTTGATGTCCATATATAAAGTACAGCTGTAGGCACACTGTAGTGATCACATCTGTGACATGTGATATTTACACAATGTAAACATTCCTAAACATCTCTGAGAATAAATCAGCCATTATAACCAGACTCTTTCTCTTCATAGAAAAAAGAAATAACAACTTGAAATACAATCATATCTCTAGGACTATATGTAAGATTTTTTTAGAAGCCATTGTGTATAATTAGATTACACTTCAATGGTAGAACATGCCTGACATGCCTTAACACACATACTGTCAGCACACATGGCCTCTTTACTATTTCTGTTCACTGTGTGCCCACAGGGAACCATAATAACATTTTCATCACATTAATTTGAAGGAGCTAATTGCCTGGTATGGATTCCCCAGTGGATTTATATCTACACTTACATTCAAACATTGTAGTTTCCAGATTTGTATGTAATTTAATCACATCACATTCACTGAGACGAGTAAATATTTTGCTGCAGTTTGCCATCATCTGATACGGCTTTCCTTATCTTAGTCCACGGGAGAAACTAAAAATGAGACCAAGCCACTGGAAACGACAGAGGAAGAAACAGTTCCCACAGCTGAAGAAGAGGCAGCAACTGGAGAGGAAGAAGCAGTGGCAGCAACTGGAGAGGAAGAGGCAGCTGCAGAAATTGAAGAAAAAGAAGAAGAGGTGCCTGAAGAAATTGAAGAAAATGTAGAAGCCGTAGGAACTGAAGAAAAAGTAGAAGCCGTAGGAACTGAGGAAGAGACATCCGCAGCAGCTGGAGAGGAAGTGGAAGCTACACCAACTGACTTAGAAGAAGAGGCACTTCCTACAGACAAAGAAAAAGTTGCATCCACTCTTGAGGAAGAAGATACAGAGGCTGATGAGCCAGGAGAAGTATTTTCACAAAATGAACAGGAGGATTCTGTGGTAGAAGAAACTGCTCCTACACAGCAGGCAGAGGCAGTAGAGGAAGATGACACAAAACAAGAGGAGTCTGTTGCTGTATTAGAAGAGGAGAACGGAGATGCAACACAGTCAGAGGTGGAACACAGTGCAGAGGAGCAGATGCCTGAAGAGGAGGACCAGAAAGGTGATGAAGAGGAGGCATCTGAAGGAGAAAAAGAGCCAGTCCAAGATGAGAGCCTTAAGGCAAGTGAGCAGGATGAGACAGGATCAGAGAAAGAGGAGTCAGTAGAGGAAGAAAGGGATAAGTCGGAGGAACATATGGCATCTAAAGAAGAGGAGGAAATTTGGAAGGCAGTGCTTGAGGCAGAGCAAGCAGATGTAGAGGAGGAAGCGTCAGAAGTGGAGGAAGAACAGCAGGATGCAGCGGATGAAGAGGAGAACCGCAGTATAGAGGACTCACAGGAGGCAGATGAAGAAGAGGAGTCATTAGAATTTGATGCTTTACTAGAAGACAAATGTAAGATTTCACTTTCATTTTTCCATAAATAATGGCTTAGTTATCAGATTGTTATTTTTGACTGTACTGCCTTACTAAAACATATTTACTGATACATCAATCCTAATATATTTTTTAATGTTTTACAGAGTACATGCCACCAGAAAGGGATTTTTTTTTTCTTTTTGTGCAATGGACATATCCATCAAGATGAACAGGAGCTTTGTCAGACTGCCGCCACCGTCTACAATATGACGAATACTGTTAGAAGAAATTATTGATTGCTGTTGTCTAGGTGCATTATTCATTTGCTTTCTGAAAGGCACACCTAATCAAGAACTCAGTCAACATGCAGAGCTGAAACCTGGAACCTGTACCTCAAAATCAAACATGGCTTTTTTTTTTGTAAGGAAACGAGTCATTCAGGGTTTACCTGCCAATAACAGCCTCAAAAGCCTTAACCCATCAAACGATCATGAACGTTTTCCACTGTCGCAACACTTTTTTGTACCAAACTGTACATGAAATAACACGAAGCCGGTGCAGAAGCTGCCTAGCAGTGCACTTGAAGCCATAAGTAATGCCTGCCGTGGTGACATTAAAGTGTGTTTCTTTTTGTCACCGCCCAAAACAACAGCTGCAGTAATTTATTGTGTTCCTGATGTTTACACAGGAAAAACCTGCAAGAAAAAAGGTAGAAAATCAATAATATACAATAACTCCTGTCTGTTTTTTTTAAAGTACAGGATAATGTATTTTATTAAACTTTTTTTTTTACTCTTTAAAGTACATGTTTGTTATTTAAATAACTAGAGGTTTGCTTGGTTTATAGGTTGGGTCATTATCTTTTTATTTGCACTTTTAACTGATTACAATTCCAGACAGCCAGACCACACAGTGAGGTCTAAAGGTTTGAGCCCTTCATCAAGAACTGTTTGGTTTCATCATGATTACTCTACAGTTTTTTAATCAAAAAATACTTTAATTTGTAGGTGTCTTTAACAAATGACAGCAGACATTAATGATGCACCTCAGGGACAAATTGCTCTCCATATGAATGGTTGAGGCTGAACTTCGCCTGCATTTGTAGAACAGCAGCAGTATTTACAAGTGGGAGATCAAGTCGCTTTCATTCAAAGCACCAATCAAACCTAAAGTGTTAACACCAACCAACTGACTGTACACATGAACTGAAGGAGGAAGGGATGCTGGTATTCATAGCATGTTTAGGAACAGACATAAAGCAAAAAACACGTGTTGAAATTGTTTAAAATAAGGTGAATTCTCCAATAATGTTGCTAAAAGTGTAACCTTAGAACAAATATTGTACTATCACAAATGTCATTAGTAGATAATGGCTGTTTTTTTTTTTAAAGAAATTACAAATATATGTGTATTCATATTTTACAAATGTGAAATGTGTTTCTGAGAAGTGATTTTTACAGTGCATTTTTACTAAAAACCTATATTCACTGCACTGTTTTTGCTAAGGCTGTGTTTACTGTCAGTATAACACTTCTCATGTTTTTAAAATAAACTCTGGTTCTTTCACTTCTGGATACTCGATTCTTTGCTGCTGTGTCACATTCAGCACGGGCTGTCTGTGGGATCAGGAATACGGCGCTCACTCATTTCCTCCCTGCATGGGTATTTTTAAGAGACTGGAGGATGAACACCTGTCTTTTTGATCTCATACAATTAGAGTTATAGGTTTTGGGCAATGACAACTCATTACCACACAAGAGCCTCTGAAAATGGGGAATTCTGTATAAAAATGGATTTAATGAACACTTTAGTTAAATCACTTGAGTTTAAGCTGAAAGTCTGCCATGCAATCATATGTTGACTGTTTGATTTAAAACCCACTGTGTGAATGTACAGAGGCAGAATTACAATAAATGCCTCATTGTCCAAAAACTTTTGGACCTAATTATTGCCAAATAATTAATGAAGTGATGCTGCTATCAAATACAAGCTTTGTCCCTGAAACCTTGAATAGTGTATTCTTTTATGCCATATTCTTCCATTATTGCTTGGCTCCATTAAAAATATAACTTAGCCGCCCTGTTGCACTGACTGACATTATAATGAGCATTGAAACTGTAGTTTATTTTGAAAAAAGTCACCATTGTGCTGCAAATAATCACCAAAAAATGTTCTCTTTTCTACTGTTTGCTTAATACTCTGCTGTAAAAATATTTATCTTTTTTCAACTTGTCACAAAAATTAACAAATATTAAAGTGAGCACGTCAGGGGGTCACACCATCATCTTTTTTTTTTTTTTAAAGATGTTTAATAAGTAAGTATGTTATCTTATTTGCAGTGCTTAGGTTCAAATGTCCATTTTATGCCACTTTATTCTTTTACTCTTGTATTTCAGGTGAAATATATTTTTAACCATATGAAATATAAGTATCATTAAAAAAATTATGTATGTGTAAAAAAATACAGTTTGTTACTGTACTTAGCAAAATATGAAGTAGCTAATTCTATAGTAAAGCAATATATAATATTCTCATTGTGCTATATATATATATATCCGATATAGGTCAGTAAGCTGCATAATAAGGTAATATGATAATTATGTACTTGCCATTAATTTTTGCATAAATTTGGATTTTTACACTGTGTTATTACAACAAAGGATTCCAATAGTTCTTGTGTCTTGCTTTTAACAAAATAATATATAATGCCATCAGTTCAGCAAGCAAGCTAATTAGTTTATAGAAACTAAATTTAACCTTGAATATCTGACTGTCATTGTGCATTTAGTTAAGTATGCCTGGTGTAGGTGGGAGAAGGTTTGAGCCTGAAGTAAGTGGATAAATAAATGAAGGAATGAATGAATAGATCAGGTCATGCATAATTATGTTTTCTGTGAATCCAAAGAATCAAAAATCCAGATAAAGAAAGATAATAGTCTCATTATTTACTCAAATAGATTGCTAGGTGTGTTTTCTGCTCACATGTAGAGCTGAAGTGTGCATAGACTTGCTTGCATCAGACTGATAGGAAGCCTAAATTGATTGTGTATGCATCATCCAGGCAGGAAGTCCCCCCATCCCCCTCCTTTTCTCTCCCTCTCTCTCTTCACCCTGGCCAGTTATAGTCCTTTTTTCTCCAGCCTCTCCCTCTCATCCCTGCTGCAGTATCTCACTTCTTCAATCTGACCTTCCACAGGGACCATGCAAGCATTTGTTCCCAGGTAGGTTTCAAGGGGGGCCTTAGTCATGCGGGTGTATTCATGGATTCTTATTTAGCCATTTTCATTTTTTTAGATTTTCAGAAAAGCAGCCATTTTGGCGAGGCTCCAGGGCCTGATGTTTGTTATCTTAATGTAGCGTAACTATGCTCTGTGCAGGTGCTGCAGGCCTCTGAGAACTCATGTAAAATGAGCTTTGGGATTATTACATAGGGGGCTGAAAATGAATACTTTTCTTTGATCTACTTGATTAACTTTTTTTAAAAGTACATTAGTAATTACTGTCTTAAGGCTGTTATTCTTAGTAACTTTGCTAGCTGATTAAAAATAAATGTTTTTATTATGTGGCTTAAGAAAAGTAATTTGCTGGAGGTTTTTTTTTTTTTTTCAAGAGTAGGTGGATAAAACCAACATGCAAAACATATAATTATACTGTTTTGTTTAGTTGTTTTGTTTTTTTATCTGCTACACTGGGTTCTAAATTGTTTTGTTCTTGATGATTATTTTTACTTTATCAGTCCGTAGACTTTTATACATTAATAGAGTCCAAATTCTGAATTTTGCATGCATTAGATTGTGCTGCTGTGCTGACCAGCCTATTGACTCTCAGTCAAGATTCAGGGTGACTCCACAACTGAAAGATCAATACCATTAAAAGCATAGCAGAGGCAGGGCTAGCAGTTCTATGGGTAAAACATGAGCTTCTCCACTGGTGCTTGCTCAGCGTTTTATTTGTGTCTGTGAAGCCAGTGGCGGATATCAGGCTTGCATCTTTTCCAGCATGTTGTTTCCCTGATTTCATGCATTTGCTGTGAAAGTGGGATGTTGGGTGGAGCAGAATGCCGGGAAAGACTATTAAAGGGTGCATAAGTATGTTCAGCTAACACAAAAGAGCTGCGTTAGTAGCAGAATACACTCGTCGATGTAACAATGGGTCACAATGAAGGCTAGAAGAATGTACTTTACATGATTTTATCAGCATGATATAGAAGCTGGATACAATAAATGCTCGACATTTTTACTGGAATTTTAACCTGAAAATGCATAACATCTCCATGAGTTCCTTTCATATATGACTGTGACTAATTGCTAATTATATATTTATGTGTTTTTCCTGACCCAGGTCATATCTGACCCCAGTCAGGGACGAAGAAGCAGAGTCTCAGAGGAAAGCAAAATCTCGGCATGCGAGACAAACCCGCAGGTCAACACAGGTACAACTGAAATGGTTTACACAAGTTTACATTTTGATAGATTTGACAAACTGCTGACAGATGTGAAGCTGCATGAATATCCTTCAGGGTGTGACTCTGACTGACCTGAAAGAGGTGCAGAAGATCAGCAGCCTAGAAGACAGAAAAAAGGAGGACAGAGGCACTTTGGAGGACAGGTCCTGTCTGAGGATGGGCGTTACAGATGATAGAAGAGTTCAGACTGGTGTGACAGAGTCCACAGAAACAACTGATGTCAGTGTAAAATGGACCCTAATGGACAAGGTTAGAAGACAAAGTTATTCAGAAATCACTTTCTGCCTCAGATGTGGTTGATTTGTAACTTTGGATGCAATTTATGATTTATTTCTGTATTCTCATTTATTTTATTCCAAATGTGCAGGAGGGTAACTTTGAAACCAGATTAGAAATCCTGCCTGAGCTTCCACACCTGCCTTACTGCAACAGCTCCTTCAGCGGTAGGAAAAACATCATATTTTCTATCTGTTTTGTTTTGGGTCCCATGGAATATAATACAACAATATCACCAGCAATAATAATAATACTGATAAATAATAATTTGGAAAAATACAGAAATAATTTTTTCCCCATCAAAAAAAAATATTTTTTTGCTCCTGAATTAATAAAATCAAGACACTTGAATGTGGCATGGTTGCTGGTGCCAGATGGGCTGGTCTGAGCATTTCAGAAGCTGATAATCTACTGGGATTTTCCCACACAACCATCTCTAGGATTTCTCAAAAAAGGGAAAATATCCAGTGAGTGGCAGTTGTTTTGGGCCTTGTTGATGCCTGAGGTCAGAGGAGAATGGCCAGACTACATTGAGGTGATAGGAATGCAACACTTGTTTCAATCGAGGTACGCAGAAGACCGCCTCTGAATGTACAGTATGTGAAGCAGATGAGCTACAGAAGCAGAAGGCCACACCTGTTCACGCAGGCTCACCAAAATTGGAGTAGATTGGAAAAACATTGCCTGGCCTGATGGGTCTTGATTTCTGTTTTGCCATTCACATAGTAGGGTCATAAACAACATGAAAGCCTGGATCCATCCTGGTTTCAATGGTTCACGCTTTGGACCCCTTGGTACCAACTGAGCGTTGGCTAAATTCCACAGTCTATCTAAGTATTGTTGCTGAACATGTCCATCCCTTTATATAATCTTAAACTAATTTCATGAACATGATAATGTGCTCAAATGGCTTCCACAGTCACCAGATCTCAATCCAATAGAGCACCTTTGAGATGTGCAGCTGAGAATTAACTGTGTGATGCTATCATGTCAATATGGACCGGCATCCCTAAAAATATATCCAGAACCTTCTTGAATGTATACCGCAAAGAATTAAGGCAGTTTTGAAGGAAAAGGGATACACCATACTAGCAAGGTGTATCTTATAAAGTGGCTGTGTGTGTGTGTTTGTGTGTGTGTGTGTGTGTGTGTGTGTGTGTGTGTGTGTGTGTGTGTGTGTGTGTGTGTGTGT
>JAVDPK010001817.1:90626-139417 GCA_034780415.1 Cichlasoma orientale | reverse complement strand
GTTAGCTGTTTTACAACTACTCTTTCAAGAATTTTTGAGAGAAAAGGAAGGTTGGAGATTGGCCTATAATTAGCTAAAACAGCTGGGTCAAGTGATGGCTTTTTAAGCAGCGGTTTAATTACTTCCACCTTGAAGGCCTGTGGTACATAGCCATCTAATAAAGACAGATTGATCATATTTAAGCTTGAAGCATCAATAAATAGATCTGAACATTACAGTTAAGTTTATTAATCATAAAGCACACTGTCACTGTCCATTATTAGCAGTGATCAAAAAAACTCCCTTTTTGTGTGCAGTTGGTGAGAGATGGTGGAGAGATGAAAATCAGAATCCTGCAGATAATACATCACAGCCGACTTTTTCTGCCCAGCACCAACAAAGACACCCCTGCTGTGACACTGAAGGTTGCGACTACACCGCAGAGGTAGGTGGAAAACTTCTAGGCACTTTTAGTTTAATAACACAGAGACAGTGAGAGGCGAAAGATGGTTTCGCCTTTCTACCACTAGGTGGAGTCAAAGGATAATCCAATCAATTTTCATTCCATGTTTGTCTAAAGGAGGCCAGTGTTTACAGATCTTCTGTGTGATACATACAGATTGCCTGGGAATGTTTATAAACTGGAAAATGTAATCATGAGTTCACATGTTTCACAAAATAAAAGTGATTTCTTTTTGTCACTTATGAGAATGCTATGTAGGTATTAAAAGCACGACAGATGCCACAGCAATTTAATTCTTCTGCATGAGCCAAAATCTGTTAGCACCATTGTTTCATGTTCATATTCTGTTCCTCCCTGACCCAAAAGCTAAGTATGCTTCAAAGGCAGCTCCGCTCTGATCTCTGATGCAACATTTTAAGAAGCACTGCAATCACAAATGTCGAGCATGTGTTCATAGATTCCTGTGACTAGAAGCGCTGGATAATATCTCACAGAAAGACAGTCTAGATGGCCAACCCCCCACTCCCTTTAAGTCACTTTGCTTCTTCACATCACATGGCTGAGGTGTCTCAGCATTCCATACCATATTGGGCAAAAGTGAGACGCTCTCTGCTTAGTCTTAGCCTGGGATTCAGAGGGATTGGCTTTCCTTTCTCTTTCACCCTCTTAACTGTTACTGTTCTCCCTCCACCTGCAAGCGCTGGGTGAAACACCCCAAAACGATGAATGTCATCCTACTGGGTAAAATCTGGTAATTCACTTAAGTTTCAATGGCAGTAATCTATTCATCTGAGATATGGAAGTAGGGAGGACACATAGATGATAAGGCTGTGACTTATACAAGATTGTATCCAGATAATAGATGATTATGAATGTCCTAGGTGTAATACAGTATGAATGGAAAGTGGTGTCCATGTGAGATGACTCCAGGTCAGGGATTTGGCTGTAACCCAGTGCTGGAATCTGAAACAGAGATCTGTTAGTAATATGAGAGTATCTCAGCGGGTATATCTGTCTGTGATAATCATACAGAGCAGTGAGGATTCATCAGAAGCAAGACAGGCTCCCCATCAATAGATTCGACCTCTGCACGACTCCATGATTATCGGAACAGATTTTCCACACTTCTTTTTTTTTTCCAACAACAGAGAAAAAGACAGGTGCAGAGGGAGTCAACACAGAGATTCTGCTGCTTAAGGGTGACAAGCAGAGATAGCAAGAATACCTGTGCAAACAGTATCTTTTTATCCTGGAGGAGATTAAGAAATTTGATCCGACTGGTAGTCCAACATTTACTTCCACATTTCTGCTATCGCTCAGAGGATCTCTGGAAGCCACTTATTTTCTGCTTTGCTAAAATGCGCGAGCATAGCATCCCATATGGAAAGTCCTGAGGCTAAGGCTGAGGATCCGAATGGGGGAACTCCAGCTGGGCTAGGTTTTTAACACAACTATCCAAAAACCAGTGTTAGTATAGTTTAATGTCTTTTTCTAAAGGGTCTCTAAGAAAGAATGTGTAATGTAAATATACTACTATACTACTAATAACTAAGTCCAATAGCAGCTTCTTTTTTTTTTTTTAGAGCTTATGGTCTATGGAGTTTATTTTGAACCACGTGTCACAAAAATCAAGCACCGTATCATAAATGTTATGTAGAACTGCTTAAGGAACTGAAGCTATCAAGAGCAAGAAAAGTTTTCGATGCAGGTGGTGGTACTTGGGATGAAAAATTAAGACCTTTTTCTGAATGTGAGGTTTCTACTCTAGGTGTCTGCGCTCAGTTTTCTTTCAGTCCTATCTTGCTTTCTATCTATTTGCCCTGAGCAAGGATGAGGGAGTATAGGGAACCGTGAGGTGCTGCGTACCTCACTATAAAAGGAAGATAGCAATGAGCCAACTATGAAAGTAAGGGGTTATTGCAGAGTTTATTTAAAGGAACAGTTTGACATTTTGAGAAATACCCATGTTCACTTTCTTGCCAAGAATTAGGTGAGAAGATTGATGCCACCTGCATGGTCAGCACGAAGTTAGAGCCAGCACCCTATTGCTTAGCTTAGCAGGGAAAAATAGGGAACACCGGTTCTGTCCCCACTCAGTAATTAACACATTAAATTTTGTTTGTTTAACATCCATCCATCCATATTCTTCTGCTTATCCAAAAGATTAACAAAAGAAGGTATAACATGTTAATTAGTGTTCTAGAGATGCTGGCAGGCAGGTTTGGAATCTTTGAGCAGAGCCATTGTAGCTGCTTTCCCCTTATTCAAGTGTTTTTGCTCTGCCAAGTTAACAAGCTGCTGGCTGGAGCTCCATACAAGCCTGAGAATTCAGATAGTCTTTTCAAATAACTTCTGACAAGACAGCAAAAACGTGTATTTCCCAATAATGCCCAACTATTTTTTTTTTTTAAATAAAATGTTGAATTTTTACAAGCCTGCACGTCAAAAGGCCGTCATACTGTACAGGTCTGAGCTCTAACAATAAAATCAATACAGCTGTGGGGAAAAATGAAACATGATGTCAGTTTTAGGAAGAGATGTGTCACAAGTACTCTGTGTTAGCACCGTGTAGCACTAATATTGGCAACATCCCCTCTCCATCACACTGTGGGGTGCACAGAGTTACTTGACACTTTACAGCTGCTGATGGCTCCTCAGGTAATAGTGTGTGTTGAACTCCCGGGACACAAACTGCTTCAGCCCCCTCCCGACTCTGGCTTTGTGCTCCACCTCCTCTTATCCCCGTTCACATCGGTGGACAATTTTTAGCCCTCAGTGCCGAGTCCGTCCATAGCAGAGCCTCTGGCAGGCTGCCACAGAAAGCTGCCAAAGCTGAAGAGAGCTGGGAGAAGCAGGGGGCTGGGGGTTGGGGGAAGCAGAGGGACCGTGAGGGTGACCAAACAGTGAAAGGAGCAGAAGAGAGAAAGCGAGAGAGGGAGGGAGATGGCAGAGAGTGTATAACTTTGGGGAACTCAGGAAGAGGCAGCAAAGGGAACAAACTTTTTCTCTCTTGTCTTGTTTTGGGCTTTTGTGCATTTCATAGAGGACTTCAGTGCTGACAGAGCGGAACACGGGATAATCATTTGTTTGTTTTCCCCACTGAATTGTTCTGCATTTTTAGATCTGCAGAGATTGTTTTTGTTTTGTTGTTTTTGGGGTTTTTTTTTGCATTTTTATCTGCTTGTTGTTTAAATGCCTGAGCTTTGAAGAAGGCGTGACCACACATCTGAAATCCTTCCAAACTTAGCAGCAACTGTGTCCGGCTCTGGGAAGTTTGTAGCTGCAGTGAAACACAAAACACGCATATAAACGCGCACACACACCTGTTGTTGTTGAGGATTCCCCAGGAGCACGGTCATGGACATCTGTGTTACTGTTGCTTGAGGGAATCTGTGCGTCTGTGCAGCTGTTATCTGGTGGTGGCCTCGGTGAATGTTACAGTAGAAGCCGATCTAACTGTCCAGGGTAGAGGAGGGAGATGTCATCCTACTATCCACGCACCAAGGACCTGACTCGCACCAGGAAGTCACTGACAGATTCGCCACCGTCTTCTCCGTCCCCTGCAGAAAAAAACTACAGAGTAAGCTTTATTCCTACAGAAGTACACCTTTTCAGGATAAACTGAACCTCATAGAGTATTTTTTTACTTTCTTGTGATGTTATAGCATTTATATAATTTATTCCAGTGACTCTTTGAGTAACATTGATATTGATATTTTTTTAACTTACTTTTTTAATTGTTTGTAAAGGGACATTGCAGTATGACACCTCTGTAAAGTCAAAGACAAAACTGCATTTTCTGTAGCTGTTAATAACCAATCCTTAGGTCATCTGGACATCTGGACACGCGGTTGAGCAGCGTTTTAGAGCTCAGACAGTTAGTGGAAGGATTTGTCAGTTAATTGAATAGCTCATTAATCATTGCACATTTCCAGAGTGTACTAATGTTTTTGATATTGAATTGATAAGACAATTAGAAGATTAGAGCAGTATTTCCGTGTTTGGACAGGTGCTGTTGTGAGCCTATTCAAACAAAAGAAATCATTATATCATCAACGGGATAATAGATAATTTGTAATTTCTTTGTAATTGGTGTGTATTTGCCTGACTACTTGGAGACTCCGCTTATTTGCTGGCTTGTGAAAGAGAGGCAAGTATTTGCTCTGAAGCGCTGAGTCTGACCACATTTTCTGGAAAAGACTTTTGGATTGAAGCATTCCTTCTGTAATTTCCTGTTATTTTTTTCTGCCTAAGTGGCTTATTCTCACGGGTGTAGTTTGACTGTTTATGTCAGTGCATCAGACTGAGCTAAGCTCTGTGACAGGCACATTTAAAGGGAAAGAAAGGGGGGAAAAAAGTGACACAATGTGATTATGTCTGTTTAGAGGCATGTACAGTACAGTAATGTCACGCAACACCACAGACACGCTCATTATTACTGCACTGTTGCCAGCAGCGAATGCCTCTAGTGGATGTTTGGATTCTTTTGCTCACATTTCAACAAGTGTCAGCCTCTCTCTGCTGGTGAAACTCTGGCTTTAATTTTCCATGAAGTTAGCCCAATCTGAGTTGGCAGTGTGTTCCTGGGAGAGAAAACGCAGGGGAGTCAGGTCCGTGCAATAATTGTACTGGTGTAATATGCGTTACAGCTGTGTGCAACAGGAAGTCAAAGTAAACAGAAACATATTTGCATAATTGGCAGACACTCAACGTTTGGCAGATGTTCACAGTGGTGAAATGTAAGTAAGCACATTAAGCCGCACACTGTACAAAAGTAAGAATTTGAGATAGTTACAGTTTTTGCAGCGTCTGCTTCACTTTCTGCTTCATGTTTCTGGAAATGTACTTTTTATTCCCCTAAATTTGGAAATCGTAGCCTGCTAAATTTAAAATGCAAAGTTTCAATGGTAATACATTTGATTGAGCTTAAATAGCAAAGCAAATAATTGCACCAAACATTTCTCCTCTAAATGTCTCAGCAGGTCCACAAATAGGTAAAAATGCCTGAATATTCCACAAAAAAGCAGAGACTCAAATTAGTCTCAGAAAAAAAAGAAACAAAGAGTGACAGAATTGAGGTTTTTATCCATTTGTTCTGCATCCCCACTAATCATTTCACAGCCTCTCAGCTTTATTGCATAGTGCTCAAAGGAGCCACTAAATTAAATAAAGTTTTTAAAACATATGTACCAATAGACAGTTGTAATATTTACAAGTGGTGTTATTTAAGAAAAATAACTTCTGTCTCCATTTGATGTGAGGATTTGATTCTGTCATTTTGAAAACAAGGAAGATGCTCTTAGTTGCCTGGAGGTCTGAGATGTTGTGTGAAGAGTTAATACTGTAGGAGAGGGAGAACTGGCTTAAGTGGGGAAAGGTGAGTGAATGTGGAAGAAGGATTTTGTGTGATCGTGTGTGCGTGCGTAGTGTCACTTGCACTGATGGGAGTGAAAAGAGTGTGAGTAGCTAAGATTTTCCTACTGCAGTCATCCAGTCAGCTCTGAAGGAGTGATGCTGTGGCAGAAAGTGGAAAGGAAGTGAAGGAAGTGAGAGGGAGGGTGAAGAGTCTGCTAATTATGAATTTGTTGGCTCTTCTAAGCTGCTGTTAGCATTATCATTTATGCACTCTGGCAGTGAGCTCATGCAGGTGGCTTGCATGTGTGTACCAGTGTCTATGATGTTGATCCAGGCAAGCTATAAAACTGGAAACAGCTCTGTTTACTGAGTGCCCGTAGTAAAGCCTGCACCATTTCTGAGGCTGATTCCACCAGTCTGACACCATGTTGTTCATTTCCACCCTCTTCTGCTCTGCCTTAAATAGCTCGCTAAGCTACATGTGGCATTTCTTCCTCCCTCCATTTTTCCTAACAAGGCAATCAGATTGGTACAGCTGCCATCAGAAGTAGAATTCAAACTATGGCTCACTTTCTGGCATCGGTTCAATATGGATGTTATGCGCTTATTAGTCGTATAAGGACTCGTTTCCCCCGAATCTGGCCCTGTAATCCCCACAGGGCCCACTCAAAGTTTCACTGGAATTAAGTAAGGAAAAAAAAAACTAATTTCACCAATTTCCTAATCCTTTAGTGTGAAATAGGTTTGCGTGCAGGAACTAATAATCTTGAAAGAGTTTGGTTCGTATCTCCGCAAGCAGGCTTCATGATAATTTATTCTTACAACCAGGGGTCCAATCATCCCTGCTGCTTAATGAATGATTACAGAATCTGATTGAGGAATCTCCTTGGTATTGCACAAAGAGATTGGAGTGAGTGAGAGCTCTTCTTGGCTCCATCCTTAGCCCTTTTTCATCTGAGGTCAGGGAGGTCTGTTTTTTCCTGGATAGCTCTGCTGAAGCACATGACCACATAAGGACAGGCAGCAGTGGCTCAGTTATATAAACACTTGCCGAGGAATAGCTCCAATGATGCTGTGTAAAATATTCTCCTAACTCACTAAATCTGAATGCAGGATTACCCATTACTTTTGACATATTCTGTCTTTGTAAACCATATTCTTTGAACATCTGCTTCTCGTCTCAAACAGCTCAGACCACCACATTAGATGTTTATTACCAAGCATTTCTAAACACAGGTGTCTAAAGATTTCTTTGCCTGCCTGGAGAGCAACTCCAAATCTATGAATTTAGGGACGTTTAACGAGACTGCAGCAGAGATCCTGGATCAATCTGGCGTCACATCAATGCAGCATCTCTTCTACATTACTTGTTTCCAGTTTGGTAAGAATAGTGACTAAACCTCCACTCCTCATCATCTCATAAGCCCCTTTTATCGGCTGAAGTTATTGTTTAGTTCAGTTTTGTTCAGTGCGAGAGCAGGTATACAGTGTGTACAGCGCACAGAGTATACGGTGATGTGAAAAAAAAAGTTTTCACGGGATTTTCACAGGGCTCTGTGCAGTCATGTGAAACACACAAGACGTGTGCACCTTTCAGTCACTGAGTCAAGCATGAGCTCCTCTGTATACCAAAGTATTGTAGTGCCAAATGTGAGGCTGTCCAACAGCTAAAGCTTAGCCCGAACTGGTTCATGCAACAGGCCAATGGATCCCAAGCACCCCAGCAAATCTACAACAGATTGACAGAATCAAGGTGTTGCAGTGGCCCAGTCAAAGTCCAGACCTCAACCTGACTGAAACACTGCAATGGGACTTTGAGACAGCTATGCATAAATGAATGCCTGCCAACCTCAATGAACTGAAGTAATGTTGCAAAGAAGAGTGGGCCAAAACTCCTCCACAACAATGTGAGACACTGAGAAGAAGTCATAAACAATTATTTCAGGTTACTGCTGCTAAAGGTGGTTCTACAAGCTCCTGAGTCATAAGCTGTACTTTTTTTTGTCCTGTTTTTTACAGGACTACATACAGTAGATCCATGTGAAAACTTTCTCTTTCACATGACTGTATTTCATGTGAAGTAATGCAGGAAGGCAGTCGATAGCCACCTCCTAGTTTTTGTGCTAATTCCTTTAAAAGTGACATCTCTGGGGTAACGTAATTTATGAAAACAGAAACGGAACGTAGCCAGCGAATAGTATGCATACGCAACTCCTGTCACACAGTGCCCAGGCTGCTTGGTGAAGCGGAAACAAACACAGAATGTGACCACAACAGGCAACTTGGCAGCGACATAGACTGGGTTAGTCATGGCAGGAACCTGCCAGGACAGTTTGATATCAGTCTGTTGTCTGAGGTCAGATGGTAACCCATCATACAAGAGATACTTGACTTCTGATGTCATTATGTCATATTTGTGCTACAGACATGTGCATAGCAGCAGCATGTTCCAAAAGATTAACCAGGCTCACCGGGGAGGTTTGACCTCTGTGAATGCTGTCAGAGGAGTGTTGTGGAGAATCAAATCCCACTTCTACGTATACGTCTTCCATCTGGAACTAAAGACCCATGAACACGCTGTGATAATTCAACTGGAAGTTTTGTTTTTGTTCTCTGCTGTCTCAAAATGGAAAATATTTTTCTGCCAAGTCTTTGTTTGGTCATATCAAATGAACAGGACTTGATCTAACCATGACAGAATATTTTTACAGCGTGAAGTTTCCACGCTGTGGTGTTAATCGAACTAACATGGCTTATTCTTTGTTTTTCAGCATGACAGACTGTCAAGGTAAGGGTTTAGCTTTTTTTTTTCCCTCTCCTGTATTACAGAACTGTACCAACTGAGGGGGAAAAATACAAATAAACACCATAAGCAAAGCTGCATTGCGGACTGAGTATGAGCCCTGTTTCCTCCAGATTTGACTCCACTGGAGAGAGTGCAACAGACAAGCCACTGGGCCGCACCAGCTCATACACGCGCAGAGAGACAAGGCTGGCTGCGCTGAATAAACAGGAGCAAGACTCTACTGCCAAAGACTATAAGAAGGTAGTTACTCTTTTCTCAGTTTAAAAAAGCACATTCCCTTGTGACCGAGTCAAAGCTGCAGTCCTAGATACAGTTTCACTTTAGATTTATGCATCTTGCATCTATTTTTGTAGTGAAAACGGCTTTTTTAGTTAATTGAAATGACCGATTGTAACCCTAACCCTAAGCTTATCCTAACCTTGTGTTTTCAAGAAAGTCAAAACAGACTTTTTCAGAAAAAAATTTAATACTTTTTGATGTGTTTCCGATATAATGATTATTTACTTCGTTCGCTGATTGCCAAAACTTGGGATAATAAGTTCCAAAACAAAAGTTACACACTTGCCTAGGGTTAGAGTTAGGTTCACGGTTAGGTTTGGGGGCGTTAGGCCTCAGAGGGTTAATATCATATAGTCATTCACAGACTCCACGCAGGCCTTTCTGTGTGGAGTTTGCGCGTTCTCCACATGTTTGCGTGGGTTTTCTCCGGGTACTCCAGTTTCCTCCCACAGTCCAAAGACGTGCAGTTGCTGGGCTTCGGTTAATTGGTGATTCTAAATTGCCCATAGGTGTGAATGTGAGTGTGAATGGCTGTCTTTCTGTGTTAGCATCTCGCCCTTTGACAGCTGGATAGGCTCCAGTGCCCCCGTGACCCTGAACAGTGGATGCATGATCTGGCTGGGATTCAAACCCCTGACCTGTTGTTCCAAAATGTTTTATGATTTCTGTGATTCAGCTCATAAAGCTTTTTATTTTGTTACTCCTTTTATGCCTTGTAGCTTCATTAATATTTTGGTTATAAAAATTCAAATGCCACAAATCTGTTTAATAAATTTATTCCTTTGTTTTGCTTTTCTTAACTTTTTAGATGTATGCAGAAGCTTTGCATGAAAATGCAAAACTCAAGTCCAGGTTGCAGGAGAGCAAACAAGAGCTAGCCAAGATACGTTCCAAACTGGAGAAAGTCACTCAGGTACCTTTGACCCATGTTTCAGAAAACTGTTAGACAAAAGTCTACCAAACTGAGAAATCCTGCTTTCTTTTTTTTTTCCCTCATCAACATCCCTTAAAGAAAGATGTGGCTTTTTACTTCTTTAATGAGGTCATGATCAAAATTTAAAACAGCTCTTTCAATATTTTCTCCCAATGATATTAATCCTCATTTAGAGACATGACACGATATCTGAAAGATCTTCAGTACTTGAATCAGAGAAAAGGGTAAGTGTCTTAATAACCTTCTGGCATTTTGTTTGATCGTACTCTTCTGCGCTACGAAGATGGATGAGCATCCAAACTTCTTTGCATTCTTTTTCCTGCCAATTTTCCTGTCTGCTTCAAATTATAATCTTACAGCCTTTCATTCTTCCAGTGGACCGGAGACGTGTATTTATTTCAGTTGTTTTTTTCTTTATTTACAGGAAAAACAAGCCCTTGAGAAACGGGTGTCAGATATGGAGGAGGAATTAAAGGTCAGTTGATGCAAAAACAGCCTGTGCTCACTTAAATGGCATCTATTTTGCTGCACACGCAAGTTGTGCTTCGTTTATCTCACTGATGTTTTCTCCAAAAAATATTATAATACTGATGGTCCTTGAAGGTGCCTCCAGCCAAGCCCCCTTTCACTCATGCTAGATCAAGCATGTAAAAAAAGTATTTTTACAGAGCAGAATACACATATAGCTCACTGCAGGGTTGTGGTTAGCCAGGTGGGTTTGGAGTCAAGGAGAGAGAAGGTTAGTGCTTCAGGCTCATTACCCACAGTGTTCTGCTGGGCCACTTCCTGCCAGGCTTAGGAGGAGTCTGTGCTGCTGCTCCCCTGCTCCACTTATCCCACTGTTGGGGTGAACATTGTGACCTAGTTCCAGCTGAATACCAAACCCTATCCAAGAGCAAAAGACCTGCTTTTGCAAGACATTCCTGTGTTGCTCTGTGTGTATTCTGCCTCACAAAGAAACACAGGGCACAACTACAAAGAGATGTCAGGCCTGAGTTAAAAGGGTCTGCAATGTGTGTGTAAGCAATTACAAAGTACATGATAAGATATAATCTGATTGTTTGAGCAGCATAAAATAAATTCATGAGAAAAAAAATACAACCCCAATTACAAAAAAAAAAAAAAAAAGTTGGGACACTGTAAATAAAGTGTAAATAACAGAACACAATGATTTGCAAATCTCATAAACCCATATTTTATTCACAATATTAAAAACATATCAAATTTTTAAACATTTTACTATTTCATGTAAAATATGAGCTCATTTTGAATTTGATGGCAACAATATTCCTAAAAAAAATTTGGGACGGAGGCAACAAAAGGCTGGAAAAGTCAGTAGTACTAAAATGAAACAGCTGGAGGAACATTTTGCAACTAATCAGGTTAACTGGCAACAGGTCAGTAACATGATTGGGTATGAAAAGAACATCTTAGAGGGACAGAGTTTCTCAGAAGTAAAACTGAACAAAGGTTTGCCAATCTGTAAAAAACTGTCTGCAAATTGTGGAACAATTTCAGAACAATGTTCCTCAATGTAAAGACTTTGAATATCTCATCATCTTCAGTTCATGATATCATCAAAGGATTTAGAGGATCTGGAGAAATCTCTGTGTGCAAGGCCCTCAAGCAGCACTGCATTAAAAACAGGCACGATTCTGTGATGGAAATCACTGCATGGGCTCAGGAACACTCAGGAATCACTGTCTGTGACCAGAGTTCACCGTGCCATCCACAAGTGCAGGTTAAGGCTCTGTCATGGAAACAAGAAACCATATTTGAATATGATCCAGGAATGCTGCCATCTTCCGTGAGTCAAAGCTCATTTAAAATGGACTGAGGCAAAGAGGGAAACTGTTCTGTGGTTAGACAAACGCAAATTTGAAATTATTTTTGGAAAACATGGACACGGTATCCTCCAGACTAAAGAGGAGAGAGAGACCATCTGGCTTGTCATCAGCACTCAGATCAAAAGCCTGCATCTCTGATGCTATGGGGGTGCATTAATATCTGTGGAACTGGCAGGTTGGATATATGGAAAGGTGCCATCAGTGCTGAAAGGTATATGCGCGTTTTAGAGCGACATACACTCCCATCTAGACAATGTCTTTTTCAGGGAAGGTCTTGCATATTTCAGCGAGACAATGTTTAACTACCTATTACAACAGCACGGCTTCTCAGTAAAAGCATTCAGGTGCTGAACTGCCTGCCTGCAGTCCAACCTTTCACCGACTGAAAACATTTGGTGTATCATGAAGCTAAAAATACCCAGGACTGTTGAGCAGCTAGAATCCTCTATCAGACAAGAATGGGACAACATTCCTCCCCCGAACGTTCAGCAGCTGGTCTCCTCAGACGTTTACAGACTGTTGTTAAAAGAAGCGGGGTCTGCCAGGCAAACATGGCCTGCCCCAAAGACTTTTTTTTCTTCTTAAAATGGCGCATTTTCTCATTTTAAACACTCATATGGTTTCTATGTTCTTTTGTGAATAAAACGTGGATTTATGAGATTTCCAAATCATTGCAATCTGTTTTTATTTGCATTTTATACAGAGTCCCATCTCTTTGGAAATTGGGTTTGTAAAATATATGCAGAGTTCCAAGGATATTATAACGTACAGCAGTGTGGTATATCAGCAGTAGATGTTTGACCCCCGTAATGTCATGGTTCCCTCAGCAGGATGCCCCACTGCGGTTTCGCTGTGGGTACCAGCCCTGAGGGCAGGCTGTCTCAGGGACGGTGAGTGGTTGCTATGATACAGAGGTGTGACTGATACCTGCCTATCACCTCACATGTTTCTGTTCTGCCAGAGACTGGGCATGTTTGCACATGTGGACTTTGTCTCTCAAAAGTACCACTGACTTAGAGTGTAAAAGCTATAGGAGCACAGAACCACAACTGGCTTGCACACCCTCACAGTCACCTGTTCACTTTTAGCAAGCATCAGATTCTCCACAAGGGGGAGCTGTTCAGTTGCTGTCACAGTACTGCCAAATTGCACCACCTATTGAAAAGGAAAATTAGTAGTAGCATTTAAGATGTGTATATGCGTCAGTAAAGATGTTTGTGCAGCTATTAAAAAAATCAATAAACTGTAGCTGTGACCACAAGCGCCAGAATTCCTGAAGCTGTTACTCTCCTTGCCTATAAATGGCACATGCCAGCACATCTTCAGCTTCACTTTGCTGTAGTTACTTTTCTTGCAGATAGGGGGTGCATTTTGGGTTTTTGGACTACCTACCGTGCAGCTCTGCACTTGACTGGCCTCAGTTATGGGCGTTTCACTGGTGTCTTTGTCTTCCCTTTTAAAATATTGGGAATGTGCTAATACTCCAAGTGTCAGATTACTCTGCTGAGTTTTAGATTTCAAATGGAAAAGCTGAATTATTCTTGACAGCCTCTAAAACCTAATGAATAGTAACTGTGCGGAATTATCCTCAGAACCCGAGAGTGTAGTCAGATCTGATTTAATATCAAAGAGCTCAATATTAAAAGAGTGTAATAGGGGTACTGATCATTATGCATTCTTGGCTCGCCGTGTCCTTTTCTTCACTACAGCCAAGGGCACATCTCCAGAAACTGCGCTGTTTTAATCCAAGAGAGCATTTAATGCATGAACTGTTAAGTCTCCAAACCAGGCCGATTTTATAATGTGTGCAAGGTGCAGCTGGGTGTTCTCTTTTATAAATCATCTTTTGCCACATTCAATTCCACTTGTGTCTCGGTAGCTGAAATGCCACAAGTGCCCTGAACGTGTGTGTGTGTGTGTGTGCGTGTGCGTGTGCGTGTGCGTGCGTGTGTGTGTGTGTGTGTGTGTGTGTCTGTTCCGTGGTTTACCTTCAGGAATGGCGTCAAACCACAGACAGCTTTGTTGAACCACATTGAGGTTTACCTCAAAAAGTCAGGCCAAGAAGAGGGAGGAAATGAAGGATTTCCATTCCTTTGACTTTTAACTGAAGAGGGTCTTGTGCAAATAATGAAATATAGCAGATGTTCGTTCTTTCTTTTTTTCTTTTTTCTTTTTTTTGGCTTTCTATGAATTTGAATTCCCTTTTCCTTGCAGTCCTATGCATATAATAACATATCAGCACCTTACTACTTCCCAGTAAAGCCCTGCTTTGATGAGCACAAATAAATCCAAGTAGAACTGGCTTTATGACTTTCCTTGCTTGTTGCACCTTATGGTATTTTGTCTCAAAATATCTCTGTTGTGTAAATATTGTTTATGTAGGTTTTTCTGATAAATCCCTCAGCTCTGGTTCTTTGATTTCCCCTCTCTGCGTTGGTGTGTGGGTGCGTGCCTGTATGAGTGAATGTGGCTGCAGTCTCTGTATGAGTGTCTCTCTGTGCAACATGGCCTGCCTCCCCGCATGCTCTCTCTGTCTGCCCCTCTTTGTATCTCTCTCCTCCTGTATGCAGGCTTTCCCTGCTCTGGCTCAGGTCCAGGCCTTGCGGAGGGTGAACGAGTGTCTCCTGGCTGAAAATAGAGCCATGCTTCGTGTCCTCGCCCGCCTCTCTGAGACGGCCTCCATGCCGGAGACAGAGGACCTCTGATCCTCTGAGATCATCTGCCTTCCTTCCCCCTTCCTCTCCCCTTCCTCAGCCACATAACCTCCACTTCTCTTTCCTTCTGGTGCCTCTACAGCCTCCGCTGTGTTCCTCTCAGGCAGGTCCTGCACCCTCTTTATGCTCACTCCCTCCCCACACACACTGCAATGCATCCTTCTGTGCACTTTATTTATTTATTTTTTTAAACCTAATCTCCTTTATGGCCTTCCGAGGGCAGCCCTGAAGCCCCCTTCCCCTAAAACAGCTCTCGCAAAGCCTTGTTTGAACTTTAGATTTAGGTAGATTTATGTGGCACCCTTGACATGCACACTGTGTTTTTAGCTGTATTTATTTATTTATTTATTTATTTATTTATTTATTAACATATCATTGCCATCCTGCATAAACACCTAGGACTCTACATTGTGAAAAATAAAAACATTTATAGCATCTTTAGTTTTCACAGTTAAACATATCCTGTGCATTGTGCTGTGTAATCAATGCAAAGTTGTTTTCCAAGGTAACAGCCACTCTATTCAATCTTCCAAAGGAAATGAAATGTGTGAGATCATTAGCCTTGAAAAAGAACAAGTGCTTTGTCACTGGATGAGACCCGGGCACAGGCGTACAACTAATTTTGTTTCAGTGTGCAGTTTAGCTAACGAGCAGTGGATGTGTGAAATTAAAGGTATCATTAGACATTTTTGGAAATAAGCCCATTGGCCTTTTTTGTTTCCTGAGAGTTAGAATCAATACCACTCGAATGTCTGTATGCCAAATTTTCTGTTGGAAACAAATGGAAACATTTCAGCAGCTAATCGAATCTAACCTCAAGAAACACATCTTGCAGCCTGATAATGGTTTAAAGATTTTTAGGGACAAAATCAACTTTAGTCAAGTTTCTTCATGTCAAAATGTTGAATTTAATGATCAAGTGTCTAATATTTACAGAACTTGACAAATTATTTTTTACTTACAGAAAAACAAAGTCAGACTAGACTTGCTATAAATTAGTGTGGAATAATAACAAAAGACTGATTTATTACTGCGGCAGGATGTAGTTTGGCATCTAGGGTGCAAGCTCATCAACAGCTGCAAATGTGTTTCATTTAAAATTGAGGGGTGGTGATGGATGGATGGATGGATGGATGGATGGATGGATGGATGGATGGATGGACGGATGGACGGATGGATCTACAGGTGGAGGCTGGGGTGGTGGAGGGGTCAAAAGAAGCACTGACATGTAGGAGAGAAGAATGGGAAATTTTGCAGCTTAAACAGAACACCAAATTGGGGGAATGTAATTGATATATGGCACAAGGACAGTGAGACATGTTAGTGTGTGATGCAGAGCTAGCTTATAGGCTTCACTCTATTTATGGAAATATTTTTCATGCTGCCCTAGCAGGTGTTTAACAAATAAATGGATACCATGAAATATTCAAAATGGTAGCACCACAACACATTCACTCTCCTGACCAAGAAATAGCTAACTTCCAGCACGCAATTCAGCTTCTGTGCAGATTAAGCAAACAGTTTTAAGGGCGCTAGCGGGCAGATTTTGTGCCTTTTAGTCAGATCAGGGGTAAGAGTTTCCTCTTCTTTCCACTATGAATTGTAATCTAAATTAACAACTGACTGCCTCTAGCTTCATATATGTCCTAAAGATCTGGGAACGTTATCAGTCATCTCATCTAGTGTGTTTCAAAAGTGTCAAACTATCCTTTAACTCCATTCACAGCATGGTATTGCCTGGGCAGAGGGGTTTTACTTTCAGTTTATGGATTAATATTCAACATATTGGGTATAAACATGTTAATGCCAGATGCCTCTGCTCATTCACCAGTTGCAGTAATGTGTCCCAGCTAGTGCAGAGGGTTATTGTTTGTCTCCAGTAGAGGGGAAATACTTTGACAAAGAGGGTGGTTATTTTTAGTCATTGCACCCCATGAGAGACATGACCTAGATTTGGGAAATTGACCCTCCCTGTTTCTTTCTCTCTGACTTCATTCTCTGTCACTTTTCACATTCAGGACATACTGTCAATGTCACACCACACTGCATGATCAAGTACCGTAAAGCATGTCCTCATTGCCTGACTTCAAACTTTAGTGAAAGACAACTTCAGCGGTGACAAACGATGCAGTGGATAGTCCTGGTTTCTTTGTACCACCCAAGGTTTAAGTTACAAAATTTATCTAGGAACCATTTCAATGGCACTCCAAAGACTGTATAGTTTTCTGATTTTCTAATATCATTTTCTCCCTCTGTTGTCCCAGGTCTTAACAGAGCTCAAGTCAGACAACCAGAGACTAAAGGATGAAAACGGTGCTCTCATTAGAGTCATCAGCAAACTGTCCAAATGAAAAAGGTGTCTGACATTCCTGCTGTGTGTCTGTGGACGTTCCAACCCTGAAATAGCGATGTTATTATCCACAAGGTCCCAGGATTTCACTCCTCTCTGAGTTACTGTATGCTGACAGGCCAGTTTGGTTACATTTTCAGAAACATCCTAATAATTCCTGTTAGAAAATCCAAACAGAAGTGTTAATAAGTTTCAGTCACATTTTACCAATATTACAATTAAGTTACAGCTATTTTCCTTTATTATATAATGTTTTCTTTTTAAATATTTCTCACATGTACAAAATAGGGACCAGATGTACTGTTTGGATGACATTTCAAGTCCAAACAAATGCAGGAGACTGCATGAAGTCGCTGTACCTAATAATATACAAACACATCACTTGGACACTTTTTCTTTGGTTGCTACTTGTGCACTCCATAATAGTGTTTTAATATAATTATAATGTTTAAAAAAAATAGAGAAGCCAATTTTTGACTTGTGCTTTATTGAACTGTAGCTTCTGTTCTTTATTTTGACATATGATGTTAAAAAGATAACAAAATACAAAAGCTTATCACAAATGAGTCTGACATTTTTTCACTCGAGGCTAAAGATAGGGAAGCTTAACAAGGTGCGTGTTTTGGGTTGTGTTTGCTTTGATTGAGAAGTTTCTCAGGTTTGTCACTCAGCTGTTTTTGCTTGCCACAATTCAGTGCCTCCCAAATGTGGATTTCTTTGGTGTGTGTTTTTTTAATGCAACATACGGTCTAATGCATTAGGGCACGGGGGCGGACAAATGTGATGCACATGACAAACCTTTGGAAAAACTATCATTTCAACTGGTCCGATAAACATTTCACTCCATTTTTTTTTTTTTTTTTTTTAGCATTTTGAAATTTTCATTTTGCTAATAGACATTTGTTTTTGTTTACCTAGCATGCAAAAATGTAACATGTTTATTTGGGCTTTTACGAGTAGACTGTATAAGAGGCCTGAAAGGCTAAGTACTGTGTGCCTGTGGTTAGAAGAGTGTTAATAGTGCTGCTGTCATTAGCAGCCCTGCGACACATTCAGAAATGTACACTTTCTAAGAGAAGGTGATTTATGTTTGTCACATTGTCCTTTGTGTGTTTTCAGCTGCCATGCTTTTTAAAATGCATGTTCTTCCTAGAGGATATTTTTTGTTGGGCTAGTGTCTCATTTTGAAAACAAATGAATGCCTGGCGAGAGAGAGAGAGAGAGAGAGAGAGAGAGAGAGAGAGACAGAGCGAGAGCGAGAGAGACGCTTGGCGTGCAAATGAAAAAGTTGTCTATTATGTTTTGCAATAGATATATATATTTATTTATTTATGGATGTATTAGTTTTAATCTTTACATTTTGCCTAGTCAGTTTTGTTTCAAAGGAATACACTGATTATTTTTTGGTTGACCTGTTGGCCTTCTTATCGTTTGGCGAATAAAATACAAATACCAAAATCATGCACTTAATTGCTATCATTGCTCTGTAAATCACAATATTTGTGTGGTCTTAAACATCAGCAAAAGCCAAAGTTTTGAAATATAAACACTTATCAGCAGGCTATGTTTGCTAGTTCTACTGCAATTAAATATTTGTCAGTGTTTGAAAATGCTTGGAGGACTTCGACTTTTATTAGTTTAGTTACAACAGAAATAAAGTGCAGAGAGTTTCAGCTTAGTTTAAAACCTTGTTTAATGCATTATATCTAATTTATAAACTGTCACACTAATTTTTACATTTCAAATTAATTTGCATTAAAATTCCTTCTGTACTGCGACAGACGCAACAGAGATTTTGGCATCTGTCTTCTCTTCACTTAATAGTTGAGTTGACCAAGGTCATCAGTGTATCATGTAGTCCTTAAACCATGTGATGGTTTTGGAATCCAGCCATGACACATATTGTATTACCAGTGTTATGTTTGTTCACATCCACTAACTGAACTATAAATAAGCTATTTATAGCTGATTCTGCTATTTCTACACGTGCTATAGATATACTGATTTATGGAGTGATTGCATTTGGAACAGTCTAAAATGTTCAGAGTGACAGCTCAACATGGACACAGTGGTTAATGCACCCTGCTTAATAAATGGTGAAAGGAAGAAAATTTGGGGTTTTTTTGTGACATTAACACATGATGCAACAGACACAGAGAGATTGCATATTAAACACAAACAAGTCATGGTAATTAAAAGGCCTTTATTTCCTATTTGTTTTTACAGAACTGTTAACACATATGATAAATTTGTAATAAGTTATTTGGTTCCCTTGATAACTTTATAAGGATCCCAACGTTTGTCCACACAAGGGTCAAGAGGAGTTTGTGAGCAACGTTTGTGTCCAGTCAAGGGCTAAAGCATGCGATCCACAGTAGGCACAAGTACTGACATGAACACGCGCACCACGACACTAGACACGAAGAAACACGGCTAGAGGACACAACCTGACCGTCCTCTGATGCTTTAAAAGAGGATGAAGAGAAAGAGGTGAAAAAAAGAAAAAGAAAAAAGAAGAGTCTTGAGAATACAGCTGCATCAGGGATGAGGGGTGGAGGACTAAGCGCTCAAGAGGGGAGTTTGTACGCTCCTGCATGTTTGGCAGTATACAGTATGTCCATGTTGTAAACATGAAGGCCGGCATTCTTTACGCTCAGCAAAAGCAGTTTCAGTGGAGAAATCAGTGACCTGCTTCCTATTCAGCATCATGAAACTGATGGTACATGGTAGGTTGCACATAAACGAGACAGAGACACAATGAGAAAGCAAACGTGAAAGAGTTTGGTGGCACATCTCTACATTCTACATTAGAGGAATACATCACAAAAAAAAACAAAAACAAAATGACAGAAGAAGTGATTACACATATGCACAAGAATACAAAGGAGAAGTACAGCGAGTAATAGAGGAGACAAGACATCATGTTTCAAAGTGGCGTTTTTACCTGCTGAGAGGCTCCTCGACACAGTTTGACAAGGTGGAAAAAAGATCTACTGAACTTTGGATGGTTTCCCTTTTTAAATCCCAGCGTTTTCAGAAAAATCCAGCAAAACAAACAAATCACAACTGTGTGAATGGCGTGCTAAAGCTGTCTACACAGCTGAAACAGCACACAGTTTCAGATGTGGTTGTGCATCAAGATATTATACATCTACACAGCCAGTAAGAGAACAGATTCATTTCCAGATTTAACCTATAACTAAGACTGTGGTTTGGGCATTACAGTCAAACGCACAAAGATGCACATTTACGAATGAGTAATGTGTCCCATGCATGCAGACCTGTACTGTATATTGTATAATCCAGTGCTGTGGTATTGCACCATGTCTGCTCATCTACTTATCCCACATACCCAAATACACACAGCTCCCAGTCCC
Source organism: Cichlasoma orientale (assembly GCA_034780415.1). Classification (NCBI taxonomy): domain Eukaryota; kingdom Metazoa; phylum Chordata; class Actinopteri; order Cichliformes; family Cichlidae; genus Cichlasoma; species Cichlasoma orientale. The sequence goes on along the minus strand of JAVDPK010001817.1, from coordinate 119,313 downwards.
CCATAGAACTTGTCCGGTGGTCATGCGACTGTGGTGACCCGAGCAGTAAAAGGTCATAAAAAACAAAAATAGATCTCTAAAATGTGCTATAGGTTTACCTGTAATCACTTTTGCCTCATCATCTGAAGTGTTTTGTCAGTGCTCTGCGTGAACGGTTATTGTGGCTTTGCAGATTCAAACAGCGGTGACGAGTGCAGGCAACCGTAATCAGGTAGTGGCAGTATGTTTTTTTGAGAAATGCACTGAAATCTTGTATTTAAATTATTCTCAGTGCATCATTTGGTCACAGTCTATAGCGTTAACGGGACAGTGAGTAAAAATAATATTGCATTAGACAATGTGCAGCATCGTGCAACACACTGAGGATTGTTGGCGGAACAGATGTGGCAGTTTGACAGATCGGGCAGAATTGAGGTGAACTTAAAGGAACAGTTCCACACTGGGAAATTTTGCTCATTCGCTTTCTTGCCTAGAATTGGTTGGTTGAGACCACGCCTGAATTTTTTCTTAAATATGAAGCTCAGCACAAAAACTGGGGGGAAAAAAGGTAAAATGCTTGCCTGGCTCAAAGTGAAAAAAATATACCTACTTGCACCACTAAAGCTCATTAATTAACTCATTATACACCTCTGTTTAATATGTGCACAGACAGAAATGGAAAAAAAAATCGGGGTCTATTTTTTTGTCCAGCACCAACTGACTTCCTGCAGTCTTTTCATGAATTTGCCAAACAAGACTGGTTTGAGCAGTAGAGGTGCTGGCAGGCTGCGAGCTTCATATTTAGTGTGGGTTGTTCAGTCGGTTCTCTTTTCAATCTCTCTGCAAGATGGCGAGTCCTTTCCCAAAATGTAAAACTTTTTCTTTAGTTTCATTTCATGTGCATGACATAAAACACATTTGTTTGTTTTTCTGCCATGTGCCTGTGAAAATCATAACTCTATGCATAGTTCTATGGGACTGATTCAGGCTTAAAACTCGGGTTCCACTGTTAAGTTTCTCGGTTTTTGCTTTAATTTTTGTTGCTTGAGCAGTTTGCTAAAACAAAACAAAACAAAACAAAACAAATAAAACAAAAACAAAGCAAGAGTAACTTGTTATTAATTGTACATGTAATCACCAGTACATTCTAAACTCTGCTAAAACTGGAAGAGAAACTAGAAGAGTGACCCAGTTTGATTCATAAATTGCACTCGGCCCAAGAATAGAACACGCTCTCATATATATAATTTTAGCATTATTATTGATATTGTGATATCATATCTATTATTTGTACTATCAAAACAAGGCATATACATTACTAATCACAATACTGGAAAATCAGCTACCTCTATGAAACAAGGACATCAACAGCTCTGAAAGTAGAAAAAGACACACTCACTCTACTAAACTCACAACTGTTCTCAATGCTCACATATACATTAAAATGGATTTTGCCCTCTTGATGAACAAAGACCTCTGAAAGGAATGTAAAAGAGAAACACTGGCCAAGGAAAATGAAGACATGTCAGATTTTTTTTTCTTCACAAATAAACTCTAGCTACTCAGCTGAGCTCTAAAGAGTTAGTGCTTGAGTTTTATGGCTTTAGTTTTATCTTATTCATTTATCTTGTATACACGTACACGTATTGTATAATAAACACAGTAAAAGAGACACAGCCATGAAGTATTTCAGGTCATTTAAATAGAAGAGAAAAATAAAAAAACTTCCAAGTAAAGAAGAGAGAAAAAGGGATTCCAAGTCATTTGCGTTCACTGGAATGGAACTATTTGTCTTTTGGCCCCTAGAAATTTATTTTAAAGTTATGATCCAACAGACATCTTCCTTAGTCAGTACTGGCAGAAAACTGACTCCTACAATCCACCTACAAATTTACACAATTATTCAGTCTTTTCTAATAAGTTATTTCAGAATCACGCGGTGTCGAATCTGCTATTAGAAACTAGTTATCTCATAGACTTGGAGATCCCCCGTCGCAAACATTAAAAACTCTAAATACATTTTTTTTTTGTTTTAAAAAGAAAAAAAAAGCAATAGCAATAAAATTCAGAAATATGTCAAATATTGGCCTTCAGAAAAGTGCTAAAACAAAACAGATGGCAGATAAATGGTGTCAAAAAAAAAATCGTGATCACAAGGAATTAGATAGCAAGCATGCGGCTACATTTTCATCCTACATGAACTCACACACGTTACTGGACAACACACTTGCTTAAGAATTTCAGGCGTGGAAAGGATCTTATTAGTAATATTACTCTAATATCTGTATGACATTCTCTCCAGTGACCCTCGTGGAAAATAAATACACATTTGCTTCATTTAGAAAATATACAGTGCATGTTTTTTTCCCTTCGTTGTGTTATTAAAATGACAAATGACACCCATTTACGTACACGAGATATTTTTGCGTCATCTCTAAAACATGCTCTTATGTACAGTATTTTGTATAAACATGCAGTATCAACGTGTATGAACTATGTATATAGGCAAAACTACACACCGATGGGTTGCTTGATTGCTTCCGTGTTGCCTTTTCTTTAGTGTTGTTTTCATTAACTGAAGAAAAAAATATGCGAGATGAAAAACAGAAATCTGGTCCATGTTTTAAAGAAAAAAGTACAATTTCCAACATTCGTTAAATTCCCAAAAAAGCTGTGGTAATGTCTAAAAAGCTGACTGCATTTACTTTACATTGACTTATATTGCACACAGTTAATGGGTAGCTTTTGCCGTTGGTGCTCTTTTGGTGCAGTTTTTTTTTTTTTTAATTCATAGCTAGCTCAGCGAGGAGGCGTATGGGGGTCCAAACACTCGACAAATATCAGGACATTAACTTTAACTTTTAAACTTTAACAGGTAAGCCTTCACCAGTTTATTCAGGTCTGATGAATTTGGGCTTTGCAGCAAGACTAGTTCATTCTCAATATTTCTCTTCAACAGAATATTAATATGCAAATATAGAGAGCCAAAGTGAATCCAAAACTTCTGGCTTAACAAACTGTAATACAAGATTTGGCTGTGTTTTTAGGAGCCAAAAATAAATCCAATATCCTATAATTCTTAGACATTTGTGGACCAAATGTCAGGGCTGGTCAAGTTGAGGTCTGTGGGTGGCTCAGGTATGTTCCTAACTGCAGTAGAGCAGGACTGTGAAGGTTTTTAAACAGCAGGGGGGAAAAATTAAGGTGAGCCCTGTATCAGTTTCTGGATTAGGACAATAACAGGTTACACTGATGCAAAATATCTGCACTGCCACACTTTTTCAGCGAGAGCTGTAGGGTTTTTCTGTGCTTTTAAAGCAATAATTTTTTACCTTTGAAAATAAAGGTTTCAGCTACTTTTAGAAACTTCTGCAATTATTTTTGCTTTGAATTGAAGACAGATAATATAAAAGAAACGAATGCAACAGAGGTGTATATTCGGCCCTCTATATTGAACCTAATACATTCTGTTAAGAAGCAAGGGGTCAATGTTGAACTGAAGTGTCTCTCTCTGTTCTTATTAAAGAGGTCCATTCATATGAGGAGACCTGTTTGGCATGCCACTTGTGCCACAGAAAAAATTCAATCTCACAACATTTTATCACAGAAAAACTACACAGATCAAAGAACAGTGTCTAATTACCACAGAACAGAAAAATACCCAATAGTGCAATTATATTCAACAGTTTGGTAAGCTGTGTATAAAATACACATGGATCAGTGCCTTCCTCCAGACCACACTCTTGCAATCAAGTGAGAAATATAATATCCAAACAATGAAAACACGTACGCAAAAAGTTGAGGCAAAAGAAAGCAACAAAAACAACAACAAAAAAAGTTAATGCACTGCCTTGCTGTTTTTTTGTTTTTGTTTTTTTGTTTTTTTATTATTACAACCAGCAGTAACTGTTAACACAAATTATTAAAGCTCTGGTTTCTCAGTGTACTTAAATGTAGTATTTTGATTTAAAGTGCTTAAGGAATAAAATGTTTGAAGTCAAATAGAAAAAAAGTAACTGGATAGATAAAAGGAATAAGAGATTTAAAAAAAAAAATTAAAACACAGGGGAAAGAAAGAAATGAAGAGAACAACACCACTAACTGGAAGGCGTCCCTGGTAGTTGAAAATTGCTTATTTTGTTACTTGGAAGGCTTGTCTCCTTTATGACTGTAAGACGGTTATAGGGATTCCTTTGAAGTAAAACCCTTGTGTCAAGTCCATGACTAATGGCAGTAGCACTGAACAAGTGAGATACAGAATCAGAGGCGTTGGGAGGGGAGGTGGTAGACTGCAGGCAGTAATCGACACCTTGTAAATATCATGTCATTGCTGCTCGGGATCAGTCTTTGTTGTACCTGCTCTGATATTTCCACACTTGTTGTTCAGATGACAGATGCAGCCTTTTTGCACGGTGGAAAAAAATTTTTTTTTTACACAAATACCCTTTTTTTTTACTCCAAATCTCTTATTCTCTCCCACTCCCCTGACACATCATTTTATGGATACACTAACACTAGTTGTGAGCCTTGGGTCACTGAAAAAGATTCTTGAATTGGATATTTTTCTCATGTAGTTGAGTATTAGAATAATAACAACCCGTTTAGAAAAAAAGGCATGGAGTTTCAGTTTCCTCTCAGTTTTCCTGAGACGATGGGTGGAAGGTTAACTAATCAAAAAGGCAGTGCGTTTGTAGGTAACTGGATATGTGTCTATCCCTACTTTGCTACCCAACTCTAGGAATGTACTTTAAACTAACAGAATCATCTAGTGTGTTAACTGGCAGGTGTGGAACATGGTGCACAATACACCTAAGGAATGAACCTGCTTGTGTTATTTCTCTATCATATGGCAGTATAAAGCATTTTATTATTAAGCGCTATTCTAAGCAAACTGTGTCACTAAAGGGAAAGGGTAAGAAGTACAATATGAGTGAATGTTATATGTTTTATCCCCTCTATCACCAGATTCCCATATAGCACTTACCCTTCTTCGTATTCTACTCTGTATTCTTATCAATGGAACCACAACCCCAATACAAAAATAGATCTAAAGGAAATCAACGGAGCATCTGTCCATCCTGTGACTTGTCTTCTTTTTTCAGTGACATGATTTTATATAACATGATGTTTTTCTTTTTTAAACTATATTTCCCATCATGTCAAATGGTATCAATGGATCTCTTGAAAGGTGGCGGTGGGAGAGGAAGGTGGAGGAGGGAGATGTGGAAAAGGGAGCAGATGTACAGTTGGGGTGTTTGTCTGGAATATACATTGGGACCTGGGGGAATTATGGGAAATGCATGGGTGGGTAGGTGTGGAGGTGGTGGAGGTGGGTTTACTTCTTGGCAGTCAGGGCTGCGAGGGCGGCATCCACCTCTTCCTCTGGCTGCAGTGGATGCCACTGGGCAATGGGGCGACGGGGGTTGGACAGCATGTCGGTCCAGTGTTTCAGCCCAGCCCCTACGGCCTTGCTTCCTACCCAGATCTTCCCAATGGCATCGTTCTTGCCAATCTTGTCGTAATCCAGCACTGTGATCACAGCTTGGATTTTCTGGGAGAACAGGGAGAAAGCATTACAAACAAGGTTCAAAATGCCAAGAAGATTATACGCGGATCCAGGGCGGAAAGAAACTCAGTTTTCTGAAGTACATTCCAAAAATTTGATGCTACTAAAAAAGATGTTTTAATGATGAATTCTAAACAAATACTTTGAAAATTGCAGTTAAATTGTGTTGTGTTTAGATGTGGAGTGGTCCCATTTTGTTAACTGGTGTCAGAGGCCTGACACCAGTTGCTTGGACAGTGGTGCTGGAAACGTACTGCAAGATATGTGGAATGCAGAGATGTTTAGTGTGTAGTGTCCTACTTAGTCTTCACGCACAATGTTTTCGGTGCTAAAATACATCGGTCAAATAACTTCTATTTTATGACATACAGTCACATGACAGTCGTGTGAAAAAGAAAGATTTCGCAGGACTCCATTCAGTCCTGTGAAAAAACTAAGTACACCCGAATAGCTCGTAGAACCACCTTTAATGGCAGCAGCTTGAAGTAATCATTTCCCGTATGACTGTCACATTGTTGAGGAGGAATTTTGGCAATTCTTCTGCACAATGTTACTTCAGTTCATTAAGATTTGCAGGCATTTGTTTATGCACAGATTTCACAGTATCTCAACAGCGTTGCGGTCTGGACTTTGACTAGGCTGCTGTAGAATTGCTGGTGTGCTTGGGATCACTGGGCTGCTGCATGACCCAGCTTTGGCCAAGCTTTAGCTGTCAGACAGTGTTTGTGCTGATCTGCTGTGTTTGGTTTTCACCAAACGTGGTTCTGTGCATTATGGCCAAACATCCCCACTTTGGCCTCGTCTCTCCAAAGGACATTGTTCCAGAAGTCTTGCGGTTTGTTCAGACGCAACTTTGCAAACCTACGCTGTGCTGCAATGTGCTTTTTAAAGATAAGAGGAATTCTCGTCGCAACTCTTCCAAACAAGCCATACTTGTTCAGTCTTTTTTCTAATTGTGCTGTCATGAACCTTTATTTAACATACTAACTGATGCATCTCGGAGTAGAGACACAGCTCTTTGTATTTTTTGCAGCTTTTCTGAGCATTGCATGGTCTGACCTTGGGGTGAATTTGCTGGGATGTCCACTTCTTGTGAAGATTGTGGCGTTGTGTTAACGCACCTGAATGCTCCAGACCAGCAAACTGCCAAAAGTTCTGCTTTTAAATGCAAGTTTTCACACTTGCATTTAATAAAGTGCTGCTTCTTATCCTCTTAATCTCTATGCAAGCAGCAAGGGTGGACTCAGTTTTTCACAGGACTCCACAGAGCCTTGTGACAACTTTCTTTTTTACAAGATTATGTTTGCATGATTAGTGATCATTCTGGTAATAAGTTGGATGTTACTGTGGTAGTTTTGCTTTTTTTTACATAAAGTTAATTGAAAGACTAAAATCACTCTTGTGTCCGTATATCAAATATAAGATAGCAAATACCTCTGGAGCTCACTAATCATTATACTGAACCCACTTGTGTGCTCTGTACAGAGATCACAGTGTAAACAACAACAGTGATGACATGATTTAAAGACTCTACATTAAGCTATGCTAACTGGCTGCAAGTGGTAGGCTCACTTCTATCAGACAGACACAAGCCTGCTATCAATCTTCCAATATAACCTCTAAAAGCAACAACATGGTGACAGTAACAAAAGCAGAGATGGGCCATGAAGTCAACAAAATGTCTCAGAAATGTTAGCTATTCAGATATATAAAGCTTCCTAATAAATGCAACCATAAGCTATCAGTCATACCCGGCCCAAACAAGGCTGCAGCAGCAAAACTCCAGAGGATATTTAAAGCCAGAGTGCATTTTATTGCGTATGAAATTCTCTTTACATTTGCAAGAGAGGGCACTACACAGTGATTTATGCCTAATTTCAATATAATGCTAGAGTGACATTTAAATGTTTTCTGTGATCATTACCAGTAGCTGAAGACTAGGGATACTGTCATCATAAATTTCATGAAAGACCTGAAAATTAGAAAGCCTGTATACTTAGGGTGGATTTATATGCTCACTTAACTGGAAAATGACATATCATGTTCTCATAAAATAAAAGACAATTTGGGAAAGTGACTATTTCATGTGAATATTACTGTCACACAGTCATTCATGGAATTGATTATGCTTGATAACACATTACTTGATAGGTCACATTTATGTTACGCTAGTTAAGCATGTGGATATAGGATCCAGTGTTACTCTTTGCACCCCTGCTTAAATTTTATAGATTTGATGCTGCTATTCCACATCCTTACCTGCATTTGCTCAAGAGGAATCTCAAAGCTGAAGGACTCATTGTAATAAGGATTCAAAGTGTTCTTTTTCACCGTTGTCTTCTTCTTCTTCAGCCTCTTTCCATTCTGCAGCAGGTTAATTTTCACATATGGATCTGAAAACAAAAAGAGGGCAAACTCACGATACAGGCTGGCAGAGGTTCCTGGCACATGCATGTTTTTAGTCGCACTGCTGTAATGCACCAACAGATGGGGCCAATGCTGAACCCAGAAGACGTGAGGATTGCTGCATGGTGAGTACTGCAGCGTCAGCACGTGAGCAGAGCAGAACCAACCTAATGGCTGTGCTCATATGCACTCTCCTTTACACGCTGCAGTTTGCTACACGTGTCTCTTTGCCCCAAAGAAACGAATAAGGAAAAATATCTGATTCTTATATATATATAAAGGGGCCCACCTGACAGTCCACCCACATCCATTTTCTTCAGGTTCTTAGCCTCCAGAATACAGATGGTGAGCTTGCCGGCAGTGGGGACATAACGCAGGGAGATGCAAATGTCACCCAGCTTCTCCGGCTGTGAGAAGGAGGCAGGGGGAGAGAAAGTTAAAGGAGATCTGAAGCGGAACCTTTTCTCTGCTGTAAAATGCACAAATACGCAACCTGTGCCATTTATACATTTTAAGTGTACGTGTTCATTATCAATAATTCCTGCTGCCATTACTTTTTTAAATACCATCTAGCTGATCTATTCAAAGTTATAAAATGTCAGCAGGCAATAATTCCATAATTCCAGTGCAGACTACAGGCTGCATGGGTGCAAAAGAATCACTGTAGCATCGAGTTTACAGTATATCTCACAGCACATATTGCTGCTGAGATATAGGAAGAAATTATAGAAAATACATTGTGGTTATATTGTAATGTTATATTTGTTGAAGGAGAATAAAATTGGACAAACCAAACTCTTAAATGACCGGCACAAGGATCCCAGGGGATTTCCAATTCACGCTTAAAAATGGACCTTTACTAAAAAGCTTTCCCTGAATTGCCTTTTAAACTGGCATCTGTATGGACGCAATGCAGCAGGTATTTAAGGAGTGATGTCAGCAGTGTGGCAGAGGTAATACGACTCTTCTTACCTCTTCTTGATCTGCACTGTCCAGGTCTCTCCATTCCTCAATTGGCTTTGCCAAGTCAAGGGTGTTCATGGGTATTTTAATCTCTCCAATAACATCGTGCTTAGAGAAGCGATCAAAGTCATAAACGGACATTACCAGAGTCTTCCCTCCCATCTCTTGGAATGGTATCTGAAAGATAACAACCCATTTACTCACTTTACTAATTCACATTTAATTCGAGCTCTAGTACAAATCACACATTCCTATTGGTCTATGACAAAACATATTTGATATATAAAAGATTAGATAAATCTAGATCAGACCAGTATTGGCTGTGCCTCTGGCCTGCAGTTTAGCTTCATAACCTGCTGCTTCAGCAGGGCTGCCTGTGTCTGACTTTGACAAAGTAAAGCTGAGTTGTTTTTTATAGAGCTGTGTCAGCACGCAAAGTGCACCAGAGGTGGCCCTCTCCTTTAATTTGATTCTCCACCTTATTCTCCTTGTCAGACACCTTCAGTGTGTCTCCTGCTTTTTTATCACTGTTGGCCTGAAGTGTTATTGTAAAAGAAATAATAAACATAGTAGCCGCTGAGCTCTAGAGGACAGAAGAGGAGAAATTAGAGGAGAAATTGACTCTTAACAGGACCTGTCTACACGTCAAATGACATGACATTCATGTTCTTTTAATAAGTCATTAGTCAAGTGCACTTAGGTTTTGGTATTAACTTACCTTAAATGTAAACGTCTCATTGAAGACAGGATTCAGTGTTTTTTTGTGAACCTTTGTGTCAAACTTTTTCTTCTTGTCAGGGAGGACGAAGACCTTGACGTAGGGATCTGAGGTGCCACCGCTGTCCATGGAGAGGAGATCAGCTGCTTGCAGGATTCCCACAGTCAACTAGGCAATAAGAAGTTACGCAGTTAAGATCGAAAAGGCTCAGCTAAAACGAAATGCTCAATTTTGGTCCCCATTTTTTATTTTGGTAAATCAACTAAGAAATGCCACACGGGAAGATATGCCAGAAAGAACGTTTAGCGTGTTATGCACACATCTGTAACTACTCGAAGGGTGAGCTTTCATTTCGAGTTCATTTTGACTAGAAAAATGTAAAATAAACTACTCAAGCACTTGCCTTGTTCTCTTGGAAGTCATAATCAATGGAGTACTGCAGCTTCCCTAGCTTTTCCTTCTCCTTCACTTCCTCTTCTTTCTCATCCCCAGTCAGTCCAGGTTCCACGTCATCTTCTTCGTCATCATCGTCCTGTGGTTTCTGGAATGACAGAAGGGGGGACGGGCAGCACAGAAAGGAGTGAGAGGACGGTTCGGAGGTGGCAGCTGCGCTGAACACCAAACCTTGGGTATCAGCAGTCGGGTTAGTCACAGCACCTACCTGCCACTTACCCCCGTGTTACTAGTGCAATCTGTTCATCGATGACCACGGTTGCAACCTGACTTGATTTCACTATTTCTTGGGTGACACCATTTGCTGTTTGCATTTGCTTTTTCTTTTTTTTTTTTGTTCATGAGTATTACAGATATGTTAAATCTTCTTAAATCAGAGGCAGGAAATTGTTTTTCAACTACAAACTGCTGTACAAGTGTTGTTTCAGTAAAACTCTGTTATGTAAATGACTGAGAAAGACGGGCAGAGAAAGAATAAGATTAAGGACAGAAACAACAGGTAAAAACAATAAAAAAAAATAGGAACAACTCACATTGCAATGCAATCTAGTTCAATAGCTCTGCAAAACCTCTGGAAGTTCTCAATTTCACTTCTTAAAGTCACTGTAAAGTCTCAAATTAATATGACTCACTTGTGTGGCTACCAGTAATAGTGATATTACAAGGAGTGGACAAAAAAAACCAGAAACATAACGAGGAAGAGGACCTTAACTTTGAAGGAACCGCATCACACAGGCAGCTGCACAGATCCCAAACATGACTCATTCCAAATGAGTCATATTAAGTTGTTTAAAAAAGTCTGAAAAATCGTGATGGCGTATCCCACACAGAGGAAAGCTGTATCAGCAAAGAAGAGCCAATATCAAAAGCAAGCATATTAAAGGATGTCATGGGATGTTTTTTTTTTCAAAAACACTTGCAAAGTTAACATTTATTGCAGAGCTGCTGCATTATTACATTGCAATGCTAGGTGTCCTTGCTATTTGGTCCACTCCATGTACAGTGTTTCCAGACACTGAAGCTGAGTGTCCTCGCTCAGTGGAAGTGAAGGGCAGTGCTATCGGGCATAGATGTGATTTGATCAAACCACTGACGCAGTATTTCCTGACACTTCTTGAAAAGCTCTCAAACTTGCTAAAACTGCAGTGCCCGCTGATATTGGAAGCAGTCTGGCAATCAGGTTTACTGTAAGCCAGACTGTATTAATGTCTGTCATTTATCTCCTCCTGACATCCTTAAATCCCATTAATGTGTTTACACTGGTATTGTTGATAGGACTTTGCTTCAATTATTGTACTCTGGGCTGACTGCTGTAACTGAGTGAATGATTGAAAGATTTCATAATTTATTCCGGAGTCCAGATTTTATAGCCGAAGAAAATTATTGTGCCACTTACTCACACACCAGAACAACATTCAGCAGCTTACTGAGATTTAACTGCTCCTGAGATAATCAGGGCATGATGAAGAAGATAATTCAAATCTTCTCTTATCGTGCATCTTGCTTTTACATTACACCCAGTGACTCTTCGGGGTCTCATATCTTTAGAGGCGGTCACGACTAATCGAGCCAGAGCAATTTGCTAAGATATGAATCTTAAAGTAAACTTTCGTTTTGCTATAAGAAGCTGGATAATCTCTCAGTATGGCCTCCTTCCCTATGGCTCTCCTCCTGAAAAAACACTGATGTCGTCGTAAGACTGGAGGATCCAGCTACTCACTGATGAGCTGAAAAAGGAATAGGGCATCCATACAGATAATGCATACACTATTGCACACTCACTACAAAGCATACGGAATTGTACTACCCCCGCCATACACACACACGCACGCACACATTTGCTTACATGCATACAACAGCATATTAGGGCCATTCTAGGTAAAAAAAAAAAAAATTAATAAAAAAATTACGCAGCTGGGGTAAAGGAGAATGTGAGAAAAATCAGATAACTTCCTCAGAGAATTTCTGTGATTTGCAGTACTGTGCAAAAGTCTTGAGAAACACGCTCATTTGTTTTCGATTTTGCTTCCAAGGAGCCAGGCTTTCTGAAGGTCCTCAAAGGTTTTCTTTGGACATGGGAGGCTTTTTCACTCTTTTAGTTCAGTCCTTATATCTGACCATTTTCAGAGGATTGTTTGTTTAGCCATTTAACACTGACCTACAAATCATTCAAGCATAAAAATGGCACCTAACTCAAAGGATGAAACACTGTTGTGTCCGGACATAACAGACAACTTAGCAAAGAATCTATTTTAAATTGTATCTTTAAGCACTTTGTTACTAGCAGCCTGTTGCAAAAACACATGATTTTCTCCTGATTCTCAAACTGAATCTACAAAACGATAACACAGTTTGACAGGCATAAAAAAGTACTTTTGCACCAACAAGGTGATTCCCAAAGAGCTATTAGCCAAAAACTTGGCATACTATAAAGCGTGTCCTTAAAAAATTTGACAAAACTGGACAAGTGGAGGGCAAAAGAAGAAGTAGCAGGCCTAAAAACTATCTCAACAGTATCTGAACGTTATGTCCTTAAGAAATAGGAAAAAATCCAGCAAAGCTCTGACACGGGACCTGAGAGATGCATCTGGTCCTTCAGTTGGTCTGTTTAGTTTAACATAACATCATTACAAAACAAAACACACACCAACAAAAACATCTCCTTTCAAAGCAAATTAGATCTCACATCAGGGTAAGCACTGATAATATAACATTTAATTAACTGGTGTGTTTGTTAAGTCCTGGACTTAACAAACATGTTTTTGCCTTATATCCTTACTTCCATTTATTTTTGTAGATAATCTGATAGATTGCTGCGCTTGTTTCCCATTTTACTAGCAAAATATTTAAAAAATAAGTGATGGCTCAAGACTTTTGCACAGTAGTGTAACCGTAAAGTTACCATTTTCTTCCACTTATCCTTTATAAATTTATCAGGAAAAAATGCTGCCACGTTGCTTCATTTGCAAGGTTGGAGCGACCTCATCACACCACAGATATCACTGGTAAATAGGGACTGCCACAAAAGCCATCACCTCACTAAGTCAGTATGCTGTTTCCTTGGCAATGTCCTTTCAGAGTATGGACATCATAATATTGTGATTCTGAGCCAAAATCTAAATGCTTTCCTCTTTCTAATACTGATTGCTAAGTTCACTGCAGTCACTATGTATGGCGGGTGGAAGAATCTGTGTTGTGAAGAGGTTGAGCCAACCTTGCAAGCTGAAGCTACACTATATTGCCAAAGATATTGACCCACCCATCCAAATCATTGAATTCAGGTGTTCCAATCACTTCCATGGCCACAGGTGCATATAACCAAGCACCTATGCATGCAAACTGCTTCTACAAACATTTGTGAAAGAATGGGTCGCTCTTAGGAGCTCAGTGAATTACAGTGTGGTACCGTGATAGGATGCCACCTGTGCAACAATTCCAGTCGTGAAATTTACTCGCAACTAAGTATTCCACAGTCAACTGTTAGTGATGTTATAACAAAGTAGAAGTGATTGGGAACCACAGCAACTCAGCCACGAAGTGGTAGGCCATCTGAAATCACAGAGCTGGGTCAGCGGACGCTGAGGTGCATAGTGTGCAGAGGTCATCAACTTTCTGCGGAGCCAATCACTACAGACCTCCAAACTTCACGTGGCCTTCAGATTAGCTCAAGAACAGTGCACAGAGAACTTCATGGAATGGGTTTCCATGGCTGAGCAGCTGCATCCAAGCCTTATATCACCAAGAGCAATGCAAAGCATCAGATGCAGTGGTGTAAAGCACGCCGCCACTGGACTCTAGAGCAGTGGAAACGTGTTCTCTGGAGTAATGAATCACACTTCTCTGTCTGGTAATCTGATGGACAAGTCTGGGCTTGGTGGTTGCCAGGAGAACGGTACTTGTATGACTGCGCTGTGCCAAGTGTAAAGTTTGGTGGAGGGGGGGGATTATGGTGTGGGGTTGTTTTTCAGGAGTTGGCCTCAGCTCCTTAGTTCCAGTGAAAAGGAACTCTTAATGCTTCAGCATACCAAAACATTTTGGACAATTTCATGCCTCCAACTTTTTGGGAACAGTTTGGGGATGGCCCCTTCCTGTTCCGACATGACTGCACACCAGTGGACAAAGCAGGTTCATAAAGACATGGATGAGCGAGTTTGGTGTGGAAGAATTTGACTGGCCTGCACAGAGTCCTGACCTCAACCTGACAGAACACCTTTGGGATGAATTAGAGTGGAGACTGTGAGCCAGGCCTTCTCGTCCAATATCAGTGTCTGACCTCACAAATGCGCTTCTGGAAGAATGGTCAAAAATTCTCATAAACACTCCTAAACCTTGTGGAAAGGCTTCCCAAAAGGGTTGAAGCTGTTATAGCAACAGAGGGTGGGCCGACATCATATTAAACCCTATGGATTAAGAATGGGTTGGCACTCACGTGTGTGTGAAGGCAGACGAGTTTTCCAGTGACTTAGAAAAATCTTATCAATTTGCAGGTTCAATCTAGGACATTTTTCCTCACAGTATCACCCTCCTTCCTCTGGCTCTATAATTTCTTATTTTACCTAGAATAGCCGAAAAGTGCTGTTGTACATGCAGACTCTGATGCATGCTCAACCCCACCTCCCACCCCAATCTCTCTCTCTCTCTTTCTCTCTCTCTCTCTCTCTCTCTCTCTCTCTCTCTCTCTCGCTCTCACACTCGCGCGCACACACACACGCACACAGTCTCACACCGTTTCCTACGTGGCATTCTCTATCTCTATTATTGTAAATGCTTTTCATTCTAGCATGCCAGGCCACACAATGCAGGATCCAAGTTTATTGCTGATGGTAAATGTAAATGGTTTATGTTGTGATATCTTAAGTGTGGTAAAGGTTGCGTTTTGATGGGTTTTTGTTTGTTTTTTTTAACTTTGAGGCCCAAAAATTTCTATACTGTTCTGAGTGAAATGCACACATCCACGGAGGGATCATGCTGAGAACTAGCAGTTCTTCTCAAACTTCCAGTGGGGTTTCAAAGAGAAAGACATGGTATGTCTGAATGAATGCCCTTTGGTTAACTCCATGGGGGTGAAATGCGAGCTCAGTGCTGAGCTTTTATTGAGCACAATATCAGGCCTCTGAATTAGATTGAAAATGTGGGCAAACATTCTGGCCCACCATTTCTCTTCAATGACACCCAAATGCTTCGGGAGGAGAGAGGGCATCAATGACTGGCGCCTAGTACATATGTCAGCAGCATGGGTCATCCAGGAAAGTTACTCTCAAGTCAAGTTGTGGCCATTCAATGGTACCTACTGCAAGGGCATATGCTGGTCTTTGTCAAAGGGTAAAAACAGCTTTATCTGCCGTGGAACTGAGAGCATGTTTGCACAAACCGGGGTGCAGCATATTCATCTTATAAAATCGTCTCAAATCTCATAAATCTTTGAAGAAGACTTGTTTGTAAGACGTCAGTGTTTTTGCTTGCGATACACAATTGAGGCCTGCAATAGTGGAAACATGCTCCAAGCTCCCAGTAAGGTAAAGTTTCAGCTAATATTTGACAAATATTCAGCTTATCCCTTGCACATGCATGTTAGTGATCTCTAGTGAGTTGCTCAGTGCACTCATCATTCAAAGGCTCAACCATAGGATGAGTATCATGTTCATTTCAAACCATAGACAACTTAAACAGATATCTGTTCTGTTTTTTTGTTTTTTTGCTGCCAAAATTGCAAACTCTAGATATTCAAGACATAGCATTTGGTGCGGCATATCAGTTCAGTGGGTTTTGCGAAGCAGCTTAATCGCTCCCATGGAGTCCTCAAGCACCCGCAGCACCTAAGCTTGCAAAAACTAAAGAAGCCATAGCACTCATTGTCATCATCACTGCAATCCAACCCCTCCAAGCCCAGCCCAACCCCACCCCCACCACCGCTCCCACCCTGCCCTGGTCTGCGCTTACACAGAGCGGCCAGAGAGGGGTGCCGCGTGCTATCAGACCTACCGTAGGCAGAGAAGTCCACCACAGTCAAGATACACGGAGCACACATAAGACACAAAGCAGGAAGGAGGAGAGCAGAGACAAAGGAAGAGATTGAACTCACAGCAGACACCAAAGAAGGGTAATCACAATAAATGTAGTCAGCTACACTGTAGGGACTGAGGAAAATGATAGACAGAGAAGCCCCCTCATTAGCACAATCAGATCTTGTGCAGCAAGGCCGCTGGAGTTTTAAAATAACATCATTTTTAGATATGTTACTGTACCTCGTCAAATTATCAGTCATGTATGTGAAAAATAATAATTATAGGCCCAAAACACCAGCATTGTACTAACTACTAATTTACTCTTTCAGGACTAGAAGAAAAACAATGGTTGGGCTGTATTTTAAAGTCTTGTCATTTTCCACTCAAATCCCAAAGCACAAGTGAGAGAAAGAGCAACAATAACGTTCATGACAAATACGTTAAATGACAAAAAAAGAAAGAGAAAAAATGAATAAAAAAAACATTAACCATGGTGGATAAAGAACACCTGTGGAGAAAACTGGGTTAGAAAACATCAAAACCTTAAAGAATCGCCGTTTTCATCTACCCTATAAGCTAACACAGTAAAGGTAAAAGGCAAATAATTTTTAAAGCTACTTAAGTAAAATATGTAAAATGTGATAAATAACATATTTATTCCATTACAAGGCCACACACTAAGCCCCTCAGCCATTATGTAACAGTCTCATAAATAGGTCAGGAAATATCCTCCTGAGGCAGAACATACCTCTCCCCCTTTCAGGTTCTTCATTCCCATGTCACCCTTCCCCTTTTTGCCCTTCTTGTTCTTCTTCTTCTTGAAACAGCATTTCTTGATGATGCAGAAGCAGCATGTTAGAATGAGTAAAGCAGCGACCACGGCGATGGCGATGATGGCCCAAGATGGTACTGAGGAAGACAGACAGAGCAGCGTAAAAACGACATCCGGAAAGAGAAGAAAGAAGTAAATACTGTGACATTTGACCAACCAATCATTAAGCCTCTTGTCATGTCCTGGGCCGAATATATTTAGTAAGAGGTGGTAGGTTAGCAATTAGATTGAGTGAAAATTAGATTTCTCTGCCATTAGGAAGAGCAGCCAGTGATCAATACCGAATAAAGACATTAAAGGGCTGCCAATGCCTGCAGCAGAACGAGAAAATCTAATTTCAAAATCGTTGCTTAGAGTCGCATCAGTGGGAGCTGGTTGATGGCTGATCGGAACAAGTTTGGGTGTTCCCTGGCACTCACATGGGATCTTGTCGATTTCATTCAGGAACTTGTTTTTGATCTCGTCAAAGGCATCGTTCTTGCTGACTGGTTCGGTGGAGTTGTCAGCCGAGACTAACGCGACCGGCGCTGGAGTCACAGTCAAGGCACTGGCTCCCGTTGGCTTAGCAGCGACCATGGGCGTTGTCTGATGCTTGAACAAGTTAAACTTCATTTAGGCTGCACACACAGTCCCTGAAGAAAAAAAAAAAAGCAAAGAAACAGTGTCATTAGGAGGGAGATCAGACCATTAATGGCTTGTTTTCAACCTGCACAATATATTCCACTTGTGTGCCACTACACTGTCAACATACACAGGCAGGTATTAACAGTTAGACATTAAAGGGTTAAGTCTTTTGGCTAATAGTCACATTTTTTGAAGACATTTGAGAAAAAAAAATACATGAACAAATGTGATAACGCACAAGTCGCTTATAGCAAGGCATTAAGTTACCAAAAAACAACCAGAAAGGCTAATGTGGTATAATGCTTTGCTTAACTTAAAAGACTAAATGGATAGATGATGTCATGGAGCTGTTCCAAAAAGAGCATCTAAATCAAGCACTTAACTCTCTGTCTTATGAAAATTGTCTAAATGATACAAAGGGGACAAAGAGGGACAGCTGATAGACACAATTCATGGTTTATAGTTCCTTTGACGGCATATTAAAGTGTTTGGTAGCCAGATACTAAACCCCAAAAATGTGAGTTACCAAATTAAACACAGGTCATTTCAGTCCCAAAGCGGCTGATTCTGTTGAGGAAATATACCTTAGAAAAGTGCAAAAAAATACATACTGCAACCACAACCAGACAAAGTGAAATTATTGCAAAAGTCATGTTGCTTTGTTTATGTCTGTAATGTTATTACTTCTGCAAATTCTCTCTATTGTGATTTTGGTTGCATATATATTCAATCCAAGTCAATTTTATTTATATATCGCGAAATAACAACAGTCACCTGAACTACTCATGTAGGGACATATGCAGTTACAATATAAGGCTGTTTTCACATCCATCAGCAGAAGAAGAAAATCGTATATAAAACGTGAATTTGTGACAGTAGTTTAGAAGCCAGTTTTGATTTAGTATGCAATGCTGACAACTGCAACATGAAACCTGAAAGTTTCTGAGTGCACATAGTGAGAAAGAAGTCATCAGTGAAGTGGGGAGCATCTGGTGTCCAGAAGTTTAACTTCTGAAATGAGCAATATTTGCATGTTTATAGACTTAGGATTTTTCAATGCGGGAAATGAGAAGTTGATTTAGATATATTCCAAGATATATTCCAAGCATTTTAAAAAATGTCTGGAGAGGGTATTTAAAGTCTCCCAATTTCTCTGTTTTTAATTAGCTTTACATTTTCTTCCAGTGGTAAGATGCACAGTAGCAGAAAGCTGAGAGGATCAATAAATCGTAGCACAAGAAAATAACATAATGGGTCTAAATAAGGAAAAATTAAGCCCACATGGTGTACTCCAAAGAAAAGGATGAATAGAAGTACCTCTGATGTAAGACGAGAAAGGAGATCTTTGGGTTCCCTGTGCAAAGATTCATTTTCTGGCTTTGGTTTTTTAAATGTCCAATCTATTTTCACTAATGAGATGAACAGTATGCAATTTAGACTTTTTTAAGGGGCCTTTTATGCTAATTGTGACTCCATTTTTTAGACTTTCTCCTTATTTATCTTACAGTCAGCCTTGGTCTCTCAGTTCGCCGCTGTCTGAAATAAGTTGTTTTGGCATCTAATTGGCTGTCCCTCACAAATGAAATATTTGAACTGCAGGTGACAGGGGCTTTTACTGCTCACAGCCTTTGTTGACTATATTAGAGACGTGCACACTTGAATCTGAGTGTTTAAAGGAGCCGGAGCTTTTAGCTCACCAAGGACTACTTGCACATATGTTGACCTCATTATGTGAAACTTTGGTCATGTGTACTGCCACCACTTTAGCAGTATTATGACAAAAAATCACAAGGGGTCCATTTTGACATATTTAATAAGACTTCTGGAGTCACTGGACAATGACAGCAGTGTGGCTGCTGGATTACTTGTGGTTCCTGGGATACTTAAGAGTAGAATGGGAGGCAGAGCCTTCAGCTTTCAGGCCCCTCTTCTGTGGAACCAGCTCCCAGTTTGGATTCAGGAGGCAGACACCCTCTCTATTTTTAAGATTAGGCTTAAACCTTTCCTTTTTGATAAAGCTTATAGTTAAGGCTGGATCAGGTGACCCTGAACCCTCCCTTAGTTATGCTGCAATAGGCCTAGGCTGCTGGGGGTCTCCCATGATGAACTACATTTTGTTTTCATTCTGCTGGAGGTTTCTTCCTGCTAAAAGGGAGTTTTCCTTCCCACTGTCGCCAAGTGCTTGCTCATAGGGGGGTCCTCTTGACTGTTGGGTTTTCTCTGTAATTATTGTAGGATCTTTACCTTACAATATAAAGCACCTCGAGGCATCTGTTTGTTGTGATTTGGTGCTATATAAATAAAATTTAATTGAATTCACTTGAAATCAGGCACTAAGACTACTTTTTGTCTGATACTGCCTCCATATATGCACCAAGAGTACCTTACCAGGAGAGATGTTTAACCACAGACAAAAACAAAATGAACAACTACTAGCCATTCTCCTGTGGTGTTTTCACAGGCCAAACAAATGTTCAATCAGACCTCTTATCGGTTCCAGAAATCACAGGGCGACAAGTGCAGCTGAAAGCAGCCTGCCGACAGAGTGATGAGTGATTGGGCAAGACCTTGATTCAGAAAGCAGAGTGAGAAGACAAGCATAACAAGAGCAGACGTCGGCTGCTGATTTCATTAAAGTCATGGTGATATGGGGAAAAAGAAGGAATTTCCTATTTCTCAAGTGCCAATTCTCTAGGATGGTGCCAAAGATTCTGCTTCTATTTATTGCTACATATAAATTATTCAAATTGAGGCTGACAGCGGGGAGGATAAGCTTATATTATTCAGGGGCCAGGACCACTTTATACATCCCAAAATATATTATCTAAAACAACTTGTGCTGCTGTTACGCAGACTGATGTTACCAGCGACGAACATCTTACGGATATATACATAGATAGGAATTGAACCATCACACAAACATCATCAGAGTTATTGAGAAAATTACTGAGGAATGCTTTCATCCATCACGCATTTAAAAATGAGTGGGCCGCTCAATGAAACAGCAATCACAAGCCTCACTGTCTCCACTCTCCAGTGTATTACGCATTACAGTAGATATTGTAACAATGTTGAAGGTATCCACTTACATCTGAGGTTTATGGGCATTTTTTTCCTTTTTGTCCCTCACATGCGGCCAAGCCAAATCAATCAAATTACTATTCATGGTTATGTGCACAAGCATTTTATCTCCTCCACGCTGAGGACGAACAGAGGGGACGCAGACTTGTTTTATGACAGACATTAGACCTGTTTTACAGCTAGATGAGCTCTTACTATTCGCTCCAGGAAAATCAGCTACATAAACCACTTTTATTTTAAAGAATGCTGTCAAACACCAAACAATGCCTTTTAACAAAGCTAAGATTTGACAAAAATATCTGCTTGTGGAAGCTGCACACACACCAAATACATTAATAGGGAAGCAAACTTAACCCACTGAATACAAAGCAGGTCATAAGAGTACCAAACAGACTGACCATTCAAGGTGTTTGTTCCTATAATAACTTGCACAAATGGAAATGCACAGCACCTCAGTCCTGATGGCTCTATATAAAGAAAGGCAAAACTTTTAATGTGAAATTCAAGCATAACAAAAACAGGACTAAGAGTCTACAACCATGCTAACAGCTCTTTAAGGCTGCATCGGCATGCCGTCACGCTCACAATAACAGTGCTTTCATGGTGATGTCTGGCAGCTATGATGTTTGCCCTGCTCACTTTTGGTCTTTAGACGCAAGCAGGGGAACATTTGCTCGGGGTGACTGGTATCACATATAGGTTTTGCAGGTATTGAGTCATAAACCAAAAAGTTACATAAGATAAATGAGTCATCTGAGTCATAAGTTGCTACGAGTCATCTCTTTCTAATAAATGTGCAAAGCCACAAATGTGAATCCTCTAGTGGCACCAGAAGTAAACCCAAGTAATTATAATGCCTCATCTGGAATCATGAATATGGAGACTTCTACTAGGTAAGTGAAAACTTTCACTTAGTGGTGATAAATGAAAAGTCAAAGGAACCACAAAATCATTACAATTCTTCCATGAAGGAGGATAAACATTTCTACCGAGTCTCACAGCAATCTATCAAACAGTTGTTGAAACTGTTACGCCCCCTCTTCTCTCTGCTCTCTCTGCAGGGTTTCTTCCTGCAGCAGTCCGTAGGCTGGAAGGGTTGTTAAGATATTATGGGTATGCCTGTGTAGGCCTCAGATAAGCCTGGCCTAACTTTTCCATCCCTCTCCCTTCCAGGATCAATGCCTCACGTATTTCTTTAATTTTTTAATAAATGACCTGATAATTGGCATCCTAACCTTTCTAGCCCCCATTTTCTCACTTGCTGTGAGCCATGAGATATTTCTGCCTGCACCAAAGTAGCATATTAACCAACAGGCTGATCCTAAACTATAGTCATAAATCACTGAAGCATATATACAACATAACACAACAGTTTCACACTTGTGTAGAGATTGCAAGTAAGAAAACTGAAAGTCAGACCGGGCTAATCAGTCCCTGAACCAACACATTAAATGCTGAAGGAAAGTAACAGTAGCAGTAACACTGCTTACCCCTTGCTCATTATCATCACTGAAAGGCCCTTGAGCAAGACGCTTAAGCGCCATCTGCTTCAGCAGAATTGTACAGTGACCAGCAGATCAGACTGTATTTGTACTGGGCAGCTTCCAGATCTAAATGTGTAGAACTGTGCGAGTGTGGAGCAGGCCGGTGCTGAAACAGCAGCAGTTCGGGCTAGGAAAACCTACCCTGGATGTTAAAAATAGGCTTTCAATCCAAAATATGTTTATAACACATATTACTGGAACTCTGTGGGAGGTTTAAGCTCCATCTCTCAATGTGCGTCTAATTTCGTTAGAGTTTGAGTCATCAGAATTAGTTAAAACAAAATGGCTCAGCTGCACGGCACAGAGCAGCACAGCTATGGGCATGAGCCCTCCCTTATCACTAAACACACTGCTCAGAGTTGGATGGAGATCAAGCATATTTAGCTTTACCGTGCAGACAAACTGGATATATCATCCCAAGTCCTACTAGCACAGGACTTGGGACTAGGACAACACAAAATTATAAGTGGTACCTAAAGAGTAAGTGTATGTCTTTCAGTACAAACTGGAATAACATGTAAAGGTGAAGGCAGGTGGTTTCAAAAAATCACTGTTACAGATTTTACAATCACTGGAAATTGTGAAAGGCTGAGTTTCTTTATTAGTAAACAAATTAAAGAGGTTTTGGTTTTTTTTTTGCAAATACATTCAGCTTCTCAAATGCATTAAATAAACACTTTATTCCTTTAGTGGCAGAAATGAACATACATCATTTTTATTTTCTTGCCAATTTAAGTTTCCTGGAATACGCACTGAATTCATATGACCAGATTTGAAATCAGAAAATAAAAAATTGCAAAGCAGTTTTGACGTGTCTCATCCTCTGTGCAGACAGCAAACATTTAAAAAAAAATCCTCCTCTTAATTTGTTACTTCTTTCTGAAGCTTCTTCTTAATAATGCAACAAACCCTCCTCACCTAGATTCAAATCACTGATGTTGCAGATCATGTTCGCTAACCTCTAAGCTATAGCAGTGTCGCTTCTATTATATTTGCATGAACTCCATGTGTTATGTCATAAACAAGTCATAGTAATAAATAAGATTAGTAGGTGATATTTAACAAAAATACTCGAGGCACACTAATGGTTTACCAAATCATATGCTGTCTTCATCATCATTAGAGGGAAATATGAGTCACTTAGAAACACTCCAATATGTCTTCAGGCTTATCGCTTTTATTATCCTGCACCTGTCAAACTCTAAGGATACAATCAGCGTGCCCTCACTCTAACATTAAAAAAACAAACAAAAAAGCCATGTGACTATGAAATTCTGTGTGCCTATCTAGGGTCATTTGTGTGACACATTGACCTATTTGACATCTTCTCCAGTGATGAGAACCCCCCCCCCCCCCCCCGGCTGCAGATAAGCCAACTCCAAGTGCAGAGATTGTGTTTAGTTAGGGCTTATTAGCAAACAGGTCAGATCCAAGAGAAAACAACCTAAGGAGAGTAAGCTAAAGCCACGCAGCTGTTTCACTGCGCAAGAACAGGGCAACCTAAGTAGCAATTAATTACCAATCTGCAGCCAGAGAGCCAGGTCTGTTTTCCCTCAATGCTGACACTTCGCCTCTATAGCCTTTCACACAGCTGTCCAAGAGTGGCCAAAGTATATGTGTGTGTAGTAAAATCATATATTCATGCCAGACTGGAATTCAATGCAGCACATAGCTTTAAACTCCACAAACATCATAACATCTACTTTCAAAATGGCTTCTGCAAATGGAAAGAAAGCCGGTCCCAGGGTCATGTGACTGCAGCTCGGGGCAACAGTCAGGAGCAGTGGGGCGGCAAATTAAGTATTGAATACAGTAAGGCACTTTGAAAAGATTCAAAGAGAAATGACAGCAAGGGGTGCCTGGATGTCATTGGCCACCAGACAACCAGGGACCTAAAAGATACAAAGCAATCTGAATTACTGTGACCCCAGTAAAATCATTCAACCCCCACCGAGGCTCCTACCATCTGTGACATTATGGCTTCTGTGTGGGTGGAGTGTTCGGCCTCATACTAAACTAGCTGTGCATCCTGTGCTGCTTCATGCCCCTATAAGCCTTCCTAATGTGATTATTTGAAAAATGTACAAGCGACTACACACATGCAAAACTTTTCATACTAAAAGGACCCTTAATTTTCGCAGACATGACCATCAAACAAAGTTGTATTTCTTTCACAAATTATCTCTTTGTGAGAAGTTGCATGCATATGCATGCTCTAATTTTGTATTTATGCTTCTCGTGCCGAGTGATTCTTTCATCTGTGTCCCAATGAGCTATTTTCGGTTTGAGCCAAGCTGCATAAGATATTGAGGATATCATTTAAAGGGTAATTGTTCAAAGGCATCTTGCAAATCTTGAATGCGTGATAAATGCACTTGAAGAAACTGGAAGAAGAGAATATTGGCTCAGCTAGCACTGAGTCACAGCTGACCTCTGATCTCTCTAGGCTAGATTTCAGTGGAAAATGTGTACTGGAACATTAAGAGAACAAGGGGGCATAGTACTTTATTAGATCCATCAGACAGAGCATTACTGTAGTCAGAAAGCTGAGCTGAGATGGTGGAGTTCTTTCAATTAGACATAATGTGCAGCTTTGTTCCTGAACTCTTGTTACTTTATGGTAATTCACCCCTGCTGAAATGGCCTGGGAGCTCCTGTAGTCATAATGGTCTCATTTTGGCCAAATTTTAATAGGATTACAAGGAAGATACTGATTACTGTCTTGCTTGTTATTTACCAGTGAAGACACTGTGTGGACAATACTACAAAGATTTCACTCGCATGCCACTTTATTAGGTACGCCTTACTAGAATTGGGTTGGAACCTCTTTTTGTCTTCATAACTGCCTTAATTCTTTGTGGCATAGATCCAACAAGCTGCTGGAAACATTCTTCAGAGGTTTTGGCCCATATTGGTCCATACTGACATATCATCGTGCAGCTGCTGCTGATTCGTCGGCTGCACATCCATGATACAAATATCCCATTCCACCACATTCCAAAGGCGCTCGAGTGTGATTGTGGAGGCCATTTCAGAACAGTGAACTCATTGTCATGTTCAAGAAACCAGTTTGAGATGATTTGGGTTTTATGGCATGGCTATCCTGCTGGAAGCAGCCATTAGAAGATGGGTACATTGTGGTCATAAAGAGATGGATATGGTCAGCACCAATACTCAGGTAGGCTGTGGCATTTAAACAATGCTTAGCTGGCACTAAGAGGCCCAATATGCCCCCCACACCATTACACCACCATCAGCCTGAACAATGATACAAGGCAGGATGGATGTGGTTTACTGTTGTTTATGCCAAATTCTGACCCTGCCATTCAAACGCCCCAGCAGAAATTGAGATTAATAGGACCAGGCAGCATTTTTCCAATCTTCTATTGTCCAATTTTTCCTGTTCTTAGCTGAGAGGAGTGGCACTCACTCACAATGTAAAAAAAATCTTTAATTTAACAGAATATTTTCTACAGATTTTACAGAATATTCCCGCTATTTTTAAATATGTGAAATAACAATAAAATTACAAAAAAAAAAAAACAGACAGTGAATTAACATGTGTTATGTAAAATAATGTGGGGGGAAAATGACCTGTGAATGATTTTTATATTTTTTATGGAAAATTCTTTTTTTCCCCCACACAAAAGGAGTGTAAAACTACAATCACTGGTTTAACATAATTTCACAAATATGCCATATTTATTTTGAAGACAAAACTATTAAATTCTAGTTTATTGAAGTAAATACATATCTAAAATCGGATGCATTGAGTGTAAAAAGACACAAAAAATGTCATAATTTATGGATTTGTTCATTAAATAACAGATATGTTGTGTCTTTATGGAAGTTTTCACCACAAAAATGGCATCCATCCATCCGTCCATTTTCCTCCACTGATCCCAGGCCAGGTCGTGGAGGCAGCAGCCCATGCAGAGAAACCCAGACCTCCAGCTTATCTGGGATAAGGGTCTACCCCAGGGCCTCCTCCCGATAGAACATGCCTGGAACACCTCACCCAAGAGGTGCCCAGGAGGCATCCTAGTCAGATGCCCAAACCTCCTCAAATGGCTCCTTTCGATATGGTGGAGTAGCAGCTCTACTCTGAGCCCCTCCCAAAAGAATGCACTCCTCACCCTATCTCTAAGGGAGAGGCCAGCCACCCTTCAGCGGAAGCTCATTTCCACTGCTTGGTTTCCGCCGTGACCATAGGTGAGGGTAGGGATGTAGCTCGACCAGTAAATCAACAGCTTCTCTTTCACGCTCGGCTCTCTCTTTACCATGACAGAGCGGTGCAGCATCCGCGTCACTGCAGCCGCAGCCCCAATCCCTCTGTCTGTCAATCTCCCTTTCCCCTCACTCATGAACAAGACCTTAAGATAGTTAAACACCTCCACTTAAGGCAGCAATAGTTTCATTTTTTACGATACAGAAAGTTTCGTTTTTATGGTATTTTTCTGGCATCCCAGCTGCTGGAATGTTTCAGTTTTTTAAGGTTTTTTTTCTTTAACAGTGCAGTGTGGTCTTCCCCTGCTGTAGCCCATCTGTTGCCACTCACTGGATATTTTCAATTTTTTGGACCTTTCTCTGTAAATCCTGGAGAAATTCCAGTGGGTCAGTTTCTGACATACTCTGAATAACCTGTCTGCCAACCATGCTACATGCCAACTCACTTAAATCACCTTCTCAGTTTATATTTCAGCTGGTTGCCTTGACCATGTCTGCTTGCCTAAATGCAGAGCTACTGCCGAGTGATAGGTTTATTTGATATTTGTGTTAACAAGCAGTTGAACAACAAAGTGGCCAGTGAGAGCATATTTATTTGTATGTGCAGAAAAATCATTTTTACAGTGAAAATATTGTAGTTTTCTGTACTGCTCTACTGTACTTGCATTGTCACTTTGAGCAGGGTTCCATGGGTATATCTTGTAAAGTTATGTATTTCAAGCCATTGCATCTCTGGTTCATCACAGAGAGGTACAATGATCAGATTTTACCTGGCATGCACAGTCAGATAACTGCAGATAAGCGTCTGGCAGATACAGATTTCTGCAAGGTAGCCTACTGCACTTTTAAAGCACTCCCTGTTTTGTAATCTCATGGCAGAGAGCCAACAGACTGACAAAAGCTCTGGCGGTTCCAATAACACTGCATGCAGTGCAAAATGTGCACCAGAGCCGGATTCTGCAATTCATGACCAAGAGGCTTCAAGCCTCTAGCCACAATGCATCACCGAGAGTGTGCCAAGCTTTTGTCAGATGGTATATTTTATATAACAGTGATTAAAACAATAAACTCAAATAACATGGCTCAAACTTCAATGTTAAGCAGTTATATGGTGTTTATGTCCCCTTACTTATGTAAATGTGGTGCACACCAGTGGAAGTGCTGTTAAAAAAGCTGCTGTTCAAAAAAGTTAAGGCAAAGCTTATAGTATTAAAATCTTACTTTCTTATATATATAAAAAACACTTTCTATGGTGAACACTAACATCGTAAACATTACTCTGCACCAGCAAATAACAGACTGAATGACATGTACATAGTCACTGCTACACAGTCAGCAAAACTGCAGCCATCTAGGACAGGACACTTACAGAGGCACCAGGTCTCTGTGTACAGCCTCAGGGCTGCACGAATGCTCTGACTGCAAACATAAACAACACAAGCATCAACAGAAAAAAATATGACCGTCCATCGGTGATGTCAGCAGGGCAATTACACCTTTATGTCAACAAAATGTGGGAAATCCTGCTGATGATCTGAATGCAGTGACTGAGATAAGGATGTCAAAAAGGTGCTCAGCGGATCATCTGGCTAAAGAGAATTAAAGAAAAGCCTATTTCTCATCTGTCGCATTGTTCACTGACCCAAAGGGTGGTCCAGAGGGGCTCATTTGCAAACCTGTTTGCATAGATAAAACAATGCTTATTCTCACCTGCAGCTGAATGTGACTCAGCTATTATCAGGAGGTATCCTTGAAAAGGGGGGTGGGAGGCGCCAGGGTTTGAGCGAGAAGCTGCAGGGGATCATTTACAGCCAGTTGCCATACATTCTCCCTTTCCCCCTCAGCACGGCCCCTTTCCCTGTCCCCTGATAGGTTGATTAATCATTCTGTCACAGAGACAGTGACCCTATCTGCTTGTAAGGCTGTGCAGAGGAAATGTGACGGTGCAGAGGGCTCCTGCAGTACTGCAGATAGGCCGCATCTAATAACACTTTAAAAGGGAAAATACGTAGGGAGGAAGACTGTGTTAAACTTAGGGATTCATCCACCATGACTGCATTGAAGAAGTGGCTTAAAGTCTTGGGAACTGCACATTTCCTTTCTGGCAGAGAGTCAGATGAGAAGAATGATTTTACACTCATATCTGTCTGTTAAACAATAAACTACAACCAGCAGCGGAAGTAAAGAAAGCAAAGAAGTACCTGCTGATTTCTAGCTCTCATATTAAGATTAGCTTCATCATAGGCTAGGCAGGGGGGGGGGGGGGGGGGCTACCAAAGGGCAACAGGC
>JAVDPK010001817.1:56383-82455 GCA_034780415.1 Cichlasoma orientale | reverse complement strand
ACTGCCCCTCCCTGAGCCTGGTTCTGCCGGAGGTTTCTTCCTGTTAAAGGGGAGTTTTTCCTTCCCACTGTCGCCAAATGCTTGCTCATACGGGGTCGTTTAGACTGTTGGGTTTTCTCTGTAATTATTGTAGGGTCTTTACCTTACAATATAACGCACCTTGAGGCGACTGTTTGTTGTGATTTGGTGCTATATAAATCAAATCGAATTGAATTGAATTGAGTAATAAATTGAGTATAAAAAAATACTCCACCAGACCTTACTTTAAACTAAACAGGCCAAGTCTCCAGAGAGATTCAGTGCAACTTAGAATCCATATTTAACAAGGACTGCGTGTTGTGGAGGCTAACTGCATGGAGCTTATAGTCATGTATTTAAAGCTGCACAGTCAATAACAATAGGCAGCCATTAAAATGCACTACCCAGCCGTCTCTGCAAAATCACATGTAGTGCTATGTGTTTTTCTGTGCAATATTAAACTCATACAGTTATAATTAACAATGTGACTGCATTTAGGAGGAAATCAGAACCTTGCAGTGACTCTAAGATAAGCACTTCCAAGCACTAGTTAAAAAAATAAACATATAGAAATTGTGAAAAATGCAAAAAGAAAAATGCTACAAAAAGAACAGCACTATAACTAATAATAATTTTGTGTGCCACTTACTCTCAACATTATTACTTGTGTTTTTTCTGCAGCAGCTACATCAAGCATAGCAGCTTGTACAAGTTGAGCCCATCATTACACCCTGGGCCAGATCCAGTTGCATCTTCCCTTTTTATGTGAAATCCCTATCTATATGTGTATGATATTTATTGGATTTAGAGTGTGTTTCTGTGTGTGCTTTTGTGTCTTATCCTTTTCTTTAAGTACTAAAATAGAACATCACAAGGGAAGTGGAAAAGACAAAGTATGTTAAGGAAAAAGAAACCATGAGGCTGGCCCATGCCATCATATCTAAGAGACAAGGAATGGAGCTGAAATTGCCTAAAACGTTATTACTGGTTCTGACAGAAAGGTGTCAAAATACACAAGTGCATCACACTCGTTTGTTGCGTATGAGGCTGCACAGCTGCAGACCAATCAGGGTGCCCATGCTGGTCCCCTGTCCACCGCTGAAAGTGCCAACAATGGGCCACAGAGCAATGGAAGAAGATGCCCTGGTCTGAATCACGTTTTCTTTTACATCATGTGGATGGCCAAGTGCATGTATGTTGCTTATCTGAGGAACACCTGGCACCAGGATGCACCATGGGAAGAAGGCAAGCCGGCAGAGACAGTGTGACGTTTTGGGCAATGATCTGCATGCAAAACTTGGGATGTGCCATCAATGTGGATGTTACTTTTACACGCACCACCTACTTAAGCATTGTTGCAGACCATGTACACCCTTTCACGGAAACAGTATTCCCTGATGGTTATGGCTTCTTTCAGCAGAATAATTCAGCCTACTACAAAGCAAAAATGGTTCAGGAATGGTTTGAGGAGCATAACAATGAGTTTGAGGTGTTGACGTGGCCTCCAAATTCCCCAGAGCTCAATAAAATTGAGTATTTGTGGGATGTGCAGGACAAACAAGTCCAATCCATGAAGACTGCACTTCGCACGTAACAGGACTTAAAGAATCTGTTGCTAACATCTTGATGCCGGATACCACAGCACACCTTCAGGGGTCTAGCGGAGTCCATGCCTCAACAGGTCAGGGCTGTTTTGACAGCAAAAAGGGGACCGACACAATATTAAATAGGTGGCCATAATATTATGCTTGATCCGTGTACAGTAAAAATATGCAAACATATGACATCATTTAATACTTTTTTAATAAGCATAATCTTTAGAGTTATGTCTGTGGTGACTTTAAATATGATGCAATTCAGTGTTGTTGCTGCTGCCGCATCTCCGAATTGTTTTAGTGACTGCTGCCTTCAAGTTCTTGTAAATATTTCATGCTGTGGTTAGCAGTCAAGGATTTGAACTGGGGGTTCTATATCTGTGCTGGCATGTGGTGCTGCAGATGTGAGGATAGCAACAATGCAATACTTTGTGTTTCATTGTGTTGGCTCATTTTTGATCTGGCAGAGTGAGGGAAACCTCACTGCTAGAGCCATATATGTGTGCTACCACATTGTTCTTGCAGGTGCAGGGCTACTGTAGGTGAAAAAAAGCACAATATAGTACTAAGTGGCATATTTTGATCACGTTTGTTTCAGGAAAGGTGTCTTTAACATCTGCACGAGTACACAAACTTATATTTATTATTACTATAATTATTTGGCAGCTTTAAGTAAATCACAAAAAGAAAATTCACAAAATCAAACTGCTTAAAGTCAATCTTTTCATATAGTCTGATGATACACTGTTTAAAGGAGTTATATGCTATGATGAATAGTTTTTTATAATTTTATCTGGTGCATACAACCACAATACCATAATGAATATTAATGGTGCTCTATGCCTTCTTACAGATTTGCCACATGAACTTGAAAGTTATATCAGTTTACACCTAGTTTTTGACAAAAAGTGGCCAAAAGCTGGTGATCCACACTCAAATAATAATAATAACGTGGTTCCACATTCGAACCTGATGCTGACTAATTAATCGTGCTGCACATTCAAACACCTAATTGTGCACCAGTGGTCTCCAGGGTATGAATTCTCATTCAATAGATGTTGAGCTGATCAATATTAATAACAACGAGGCTGACACAGAGCAGTGAGGGCTGAATAATGGCAAATGGACAGAGACAGTTTAAAAGCAGAAGCAAGTACAGTAAGCATCCTTGAAGGCGTGGCTGTTGCCCGCTGGAGTTTATTAGCTTTCTGTAGCCCCTGCAGGACTGCAGCTTCCATCACTCATGGAAATGACTCTGATTAATCAGTTGAGTGTTGCAGCGTGCACGGTATACTGAGAGTGGGACACCACGGGCAAATCCTACAGTAAATCATGTTTGCTCACAGTGGGCTGCATCTTCATCCACACCACGCCTTTCCTGCTCACTGCACACTGCAGTGAGCTCCCTCCTCCCTGGCACATGCAAAGATTTTCTACAAACAGATGGTAGGACAGGGAAAACCCAACTCGTGTTTCATGCTGACATCCAGTGAAGCCCAAAACATGTGATTACACAGGGCTAAAAATCAATTTACATATTCCATAGTGCAGCTGTGATTTCATTTTTTGGACCTGCTGCGTAGCCCAAATATTCTTCTGAAATAAATTGGTGTGAGATCTAAATAATTTCTTCACAAAGAGTTATTTTCTATCTCAGAAATAATTATATTCAACAGGATTTTTCTTTCAGGTCAACTAGTGTTTCACCCCAAAGCTCTTCAGAATGATATAGTACCAGACAGTTTCGGAGAGCATCCAGCCATAGACAGCCTGCCATGTAGGCCATGCTTACAGTGGACAGCAAGGGCACAGAAGCAAGCTGAAAATGACCAGGAGAATGAATGATTTTTCTGAGAGGGGAGCTGCAGAGGATGGATTCATGTAACAATGTGCAGTGATCTGTTTCTGCTTAAAAAGGATCGTCACAGCAATGATTCTGGACCGCTCTGCTGAAGTGGAGAATCTTCTCCTCCTCTCCCTTCCTTCTCTCTTTATCCTTCTGTGAACTTTCCAGCTCACAGAAATCTCTCAAAGCCCCCAGTTCATGTACTCAAGTACACAGCATGTCTTCGGTGTCATATTTACAGCCAAAACCTTGAATCTTGAAAGGTATCTGGAAGTAATAACAGTGCGTTTTCAGGTGTAAATCCTGTAAGAGAAAGGCATTTTTAGCCTTTGAGTCAAAGAATAATCTATGAAGAAGCGCACTTGCGTACCCATTTAATGAAAATTCAAGAGAAGTTTGGCAAATTCTAGTCTGATGAAAACCTTTAATCATCTCTTGATTGATTTGAAAGCAGTCAAACTGGTGTGCGTAACATTTGACGATAATACATGACATTAAATCACACTCCATGTATATATTTTGCTATTAGCATCCCCCAAATTGAAGATTACAAAATCCTATAAAATAATAATTCTGTGCCAATAAATACTGAAAGCTGACTGTCTTTCACACAAACAAGCTGAGTGATCCTGTTTTGATCTCCAAACCTGCAGAATGAATGAATTATCACTGACAGCTGTGTGTTGCACACTAATGCTCAGCAGTTATTGAATTAATTTGTTTTCACTATCGTGTTGGCATTGTAATGACCTAAAATATAAACCCAACTTTATAGTTTAGCATACTGAATCAAATTATTGTCAAAAACAAGACAGCTGCTGATAAATGATGACCATAATTCAAAGAGTTGTGTTAGACAAATGGTAAGATTTTAACACAAGCCAACATGTCTCCCATTTTTTTTAGTACATGGTTTGCAGAATTTTAAGAGACCAAAATCACCTTTGGTACCATCAATAAAGATTTCCTTCCATTACAAGTCATAGTTTGATCACTACACTCAGTGAGGAAAATAGGAAATGTCTGATATTTACTTACTTTAAAAAATATTGAAAGGCTACAGATATAGCTTGATATTTTGGGAATTTCACTTACTACATGTGTTGTCAAGAGTAAGATGACAAGATCAATAACACTTTTAGGTCTTTACTATCCCTGCATGCAGAATTGGTGGAGCAGCTTAATATAAGGTGACAAAAACCTCCCAGAAAACGTCCCTTCCTTTACGGTGCAGCTCAAAGATCATGTGTGTTCTTCACTGTCCTTGCAAATCAAAAATTTGCTGACAAGAACATTAATGAACTTCTACAATCAGTCAAATTCCACCTTTATGCTTAAACCTAAGAGGATATTTTATTTGGGGGGCAATTTCCTTCTTCTGTTTTGGCAAAACAATCAATTTCATGACTCACTGGACTTAATTGCTTTATTGTAATTCTATCATGAAAGACATCCACAGGGAGAGATAACCAACTTCATTTTGTGCACATCAGTGAAGGAGAACAATTCATACAATTTAAACTTGCCATCACCAAAACCAATTCTACTCTGTGAATTATGTGTATTATACATTTACATATACATTACATTTGATTTTTCCAAAGGAACAGTAAGATCACCCTCAAGATCAATTCATCATTTGGACCTGCTGATGTCTGAAAATCTGACACAGAATACTGAAAGAGACTGTTTCCTTGTGCTGGTGATTTTTTTTTTTCTTTTGTTTTGCTAACGCACCCAAAGCAACCTCAGACAACAAGATGGCTGATGAAAAATATCAGTACTACACAAAGGAATAACTTCAAGGTACATGGAGGAGTATAGACTGAGGACTTTTTCATGTTTTAGCTCAGAAAAATACCCGCAGTCCTCATAGAAACACAGTGAAACTGTCAAAGTGAGCTGTTTGCAGCTAGCTGAGGGGGCAGTAGTGACAGAAAGGAGAAAAGCAGTGCTTCAACACTGCTTCACGCTGCAGCACTCCAAGATTACAAGCGGCATTGTTTTTAACCTTAAATAGAAAGGTCAAATGACAGAAATGTGACAGAAATGCAGAATGAAAGGCAAAAAACGGAAAACGGAAACATTCAATCTGACCAGATTTCAACCTCAAACAGAGAAGTTTTTTGTGCTATATGCTTATATAATACCATAATCTTAAAGCAGAAATAAATTTTACCCTGTAAGGACAAACAGAAAGTAAAATCTCACTCTAAATCATAATTTAGCTACCTGACAAGAGAGCCAGGCTCTGATGTGCAGAATCACAGATACAATCATGTTAAAGGGAATTGCCTCGTAGTGAAAATAATTGGATCCTTCCCCACCTATTTGTGCCCCCAAGGGACCAAACTATGCAGAGGAAAAATAACAGAGAATTTGTTGATGGCTTCACATCAGTGAACCACACTGGCAGTGGACTCTTATCAAATTGAACGTGAGAAGCCAAATCAATAAAGGTCAGCCTTAGTCTTGTACAGGTACCTAAATAATTGCAATAAGTTTGTTTATCACTCTACAACTGAAAATACAGCGTCAACTCATGAGCACATGAACCTGAGTTACGTTTGACTTCTTGCTAGCTGTAGCTTGGAAGATAGACAAAATAATCTCTTCTTGTGATGTGAAACGATATAGATTAAGACGACTAGATAGATATACAATAAAATATAGAGTATTGTCTACACATTTTGAAAATACTGTAGGCAAATCATTTTGTGATTTTCTGTGTGCAAATTTAATGTCTTCACTGGCTTTAAAAATGTATTTTCTTCAGTCAGCTGTAATGGGTGGGATCACACCGATTTCAGTTTCAGTTATTTAATGTGAGACATTTTCTAACTTTCAGTTGTTTATACTTTGCAGCACTCACTTACTTCCACCATCCACCAATGAGGATTGAGCCACATCTAGTCCCAGCCATTAACCTATGGCTCAATCACACTAGGGTAAAAATAGGATTGCAACCTCACTATGACTAGTAAAAATTGGCAACCTGGCAACCTGTTTCCAAACAATTATGGTGCACCACAGACTGAATACAATTATTCTCAGACCAGTTGGTGAAGATATGCAAATAATTACCATTTAATGCATAAACACAGACAGACTGCCAGCACGTTACAGTTAGTCAGCCAGTCAGTCTGCACAGATGAGCGCAATTCAGCTGCAACACGTCGCTATGCAATAGGGGACTCAACTCAACTTGTTGGACATAGGTCTATGTCATTTTGCAGCTAAATAGAAACAAGCTGCAGTGTCCAACCACTGTTTTCCCTTGAGTGGCTGTAGCATTAGCTTCATTTTTAAAATGTTGCAATCCTTACTAAAATGCTTGAAAAAATATGATATACAATCAAAGATTTCAGGGCCAGGGTGACCTGATTGGCTATCACTTTACTTAAGTTACTGTCTCATAAAACCATCTTCAAAATACAACTAGAGGTAAAATTTCTATGACATATTTCTTCCGAACTTTATTCTTAATTTTAGCAACAACAGCAAACTGTTGTTTAAATAAACTGCTGATACTTTTAAGTGTTTTTTTTTTTAATTCTAAAGAACTGAATTCGTCTGCACTCACTGGATTTTCTGCTGCTTCTGTCCATGACTGTCATTTTGTCTCCCAGATTAAACAAGTTAAAGGTAAGAGACTTGAACTAAAACTTGTCTCAAAATTCATTAGCTGATAAAATCTTGCTGCTGTTTAACAAGAAGAATCCTCTAAAAATTCTTATTTCCTGACTTGATCTCTGTTTGATAAGGAGTACCATGTAGTCCAAACAATTGGAAAAGTCAAACAGTACGAAACTACAGCGCCTTCCCATTCTTTAACAAGATTACTGTGCAGCTTTTCAGACGGCACTTGAATTGCTCAGCCCCCAAGGATCCCATGTTTTCTTTTTCTCTCCCAGTCTCTTACGCTCTCTCTCTCTCTCTGTCTCCAAGACACGTGGCTCTCCATGACTGTTGCTACAGGAGACTTTTTGGGGCTCTCAGCTGCCCTGGGTCTCTGAAGCGTAGCATATGAACACTGGAAGATGTGCATGTGTGAGCAAGGAGCTTTCCACGCAGGAGGGATCTAGCCCAAATTTAATCTCTCTATTGTGAGGATGGCGGGTAAGAGAGAGAGAGCGAGAGAAAAAAGGGCTGTGCCTGCTGAAATCCCACTGGCAGTGCTGCAATGCAGGGGTTTAACAGTGAGCCAGAAGGCAGGCAAACACATTAAAGAATTGGCCTTTTGCATGACACACACACGTGCACACACACACACACAAATTTATGCATAACACACAGATGAACGAATGCATGCACGCCCACAAAAACCCATTTGATCTGAGATAGCTGTGTGCACAGAGTTTGACAGGCAGGAAATAAGGATATTAATATTGTAAAATGCTGTGACATGGAGTTCTTAATGTAGATTACCTCTAAGTTCAGTCATTTGCATAAATGGAAACAGAAAAAGTCAATGGCCATATTTTAAATGTTAAAAATTAGTCATGTCTAGATAACTGTAAATAAACAAAAACCAAACAAACAAACAAACAAAAAAACATACACTCACCGGCCAGTTTATTAGGTATACTTTGCTGGTGCTGGGCTGTACCACATTTTGCTTTTAAAACTGCCTCGATTCTCCGTATCCCAGATTCAGCAAGGTGTTGTAAACATTCCTCTGAGATTTTAGTCCGTAATGACATGAAAGCATCACGCAGTTGCTGCAGATTTGTTGACTGCACATCTATGATGTGAATGTCACATTCCACCACATCCCAAATGTGCTCTGTTGGGCTGAGATCTGGTGATTGCGGAGGTAACAGAGTGAACTCACTGTCATGTTCAAGAAACCCGTTTGGGATGATCTGATCTATGTGACATGTTATCCTGCTGGAAGCAGCCGTCAGAAGATTGGTAGACTGTAGTCACAAAGGGATGGAAGCGGTCAACAGCAATACTCAGGTAGGCTGTGGTGTTTACATAATGTTCAGTTGGCACTAAGGGGCTAAAAGTGTGCCAAGAAAATATCCCCCAGAACACTGCATCTCAGTAGATCATAAAGGATGATTGTGAACACTGATTGGTGAGATACCTTATTCTAAGAAAACACTGTTCATGTACGATATATAACAGGAATAATAATTTTAGGGCCTTTAGGTTATTCATGTTTTTTCTATGCTTAAGGTTTTCATTCATGAGCTCAGTGGGCACAGTATACCATTTGTGTGAATATAAATCAAGGGGTGGAGGCTGCCATGGGCTTCACTTTTAGCCCATACTGTTTCCCAGAGTGTGAGAGGTGAAGAGCGTGAAGGGTGCCTGCTTACATGACAGATTGCTGACTGCGGGAGTCTTTTACAGTCAGCAGAAACAAGAAATTCGTGACTCTTTGGCTTCGTTATGCTCCGATACAGTGAGTAAACAGACAGAGGATGAAAACATTTTCTAACTTTAAAAATACAATTTGATGTTGAATAAAACTGAAACTCAAAATTATTCTTTACAGGATACTGCACTGTATAATTTTTTATTTTATTTTATTTATTTGGGGGGGGGGGGGGAGTCCTTGGGCAAAGCCTCTGATCTCTTTTGCCTGATATGTTGTGACCACTGCTGGTTTATCTATAAGCCCACCAAAGCCTTGCTGTCATTACGTTACCCCTCAAGAATTTTAAGGATTAAAAAACAGCTCCCATGGCTGTTCTGACACCAACAGCTGGGTTCAGCTGGACATTTTGTTGTAACCTCTAGCAGCACAGTTAAACTGACATTAACACATCCAGCATGTTGTCAGATCTGACTGACGTGCATCTTTTTTTCTGTTTCTCTAAACGCTTTCTTAGAACATTGTCTGTATGTTGTCCTTTTATTACAGATGTTCAGTTTGTATGATTTGTTTGGTACAATTTTGTTTCCCATCATTTGTCTTCCAAGTGGAAAATTAACCAAGCTAGCAACTATGCTTGTTGTGTGGAAGTAAAAAAGGAGTTAAGTACATGTTGAATTACTGTTGGGATAACTGCTGTGTAAGTGTAAGTGCATTGTTGCTCATTGTATGACTAGCCACTTAGTTTTTGTTGTTTTGTTTTTTTTAGATATTTCTGAACTGAATTCCTAGTTCAAGCCTAAATTATACTTATTAGTAAGTGAGGACAGACAGAATTTCAAAATACTTCCAAATACACTTCACAGACACTCGAGATAAATTGGTATCCACATAAATCTGCATGTCAAACAAACCAAAACTGATCACTTTGATTAAGTGAATGTTATTCATCCCACAAGGAAACAGTTGCTTTTAAAACACCCTAAAGCATTAAAATAGAGGGAAGAAAGCCGTGCACACTCACTGACCACATTATTAGGTAAACCTGATCAACTGCTCGTTAACAAGAATATGTAATCAGCCAGTAACGTAACTGCAATTCAGTGCATTTCAGCATGGTCAAGGTGGCCTGCTTATGTTCAAACTGAGCAACAAAATAAGCAAGATAGCTAATTTAATTTTGAAAATGACTTGGTTTCTGGAGCCAGATGATTTGGTCTGCATATTTCAAAATGTGCTGATCTACTGGGATTTTCCTGATCAACCATCTCTAGGGTTTGGAGACAGTGGTCCATAAAAGAGAAAATATCCAGCAGCATTTCTCTAGGTGAAAAATACCCTGCTGATTCCAGAGGTCATAGGAGAATGGCCGGAGGGCAGCCCCTTGTTACGAGCAAGGTATGCAGAAGAGCCTTTCTGAACACACAACACACTGAACCTCGAAGCATATGGGCTACAGCAGCAGAAGACCACGCTGTGCCACTCATGTCAGCTAGGAACTCACAGGATCACCACTATTAGATTAGAAAAACGTCGACTGGTGTGAAGAGCCTCGATTTCTGCTGCAACATTCAGATGGTAGGGTCAGAATTTAGCATAAACATCATGAAAGCAGGGATCCATCCTGCTTGTATCAATGGTTCAGACTGGTGGTGGTGTAAAGATGTAGAAGATATTTAAGGGGATATAGGTGTGAATGTGAGTATGAATGGTCTGCCTCTCTGTGTTGGCCCTGCAACAGACTGGCAACTTGTCCAGGGTGTACCTTGCCTTTCGCCCTATGGAAGTTGGGATAGGCTGCCATCCATTCATCTATCCATGGATGGATGGATGGCACTTTGGGCCCCTCAGTACCAACTGAGCATCATTTAAACACCACAGTTTACCTGGATAGTGTTGCCGACCATGTCCATTCCTTAATGACTACAGTGTATCCATCTTCTGATGGCTGCTTCCAGCAGGATAACAAGTCACGTCACAAATCTCAAATCATCTCAAACTGGTTGCTTGAACATGACAATGTGATGAAATGGCCTCCACAGTCACCAGATCTCAATACAATAGAGCACCTTTGGGATGTGGTGGAATAGGAGATTCACATCACGGATGTGCAGCTGACAAATCTGCAGCAACTGCATGATGCTATCATTTTAGCATGGACCAAAATCTCTGAGGAATATTTCCAGCACCTTGATGAATCCATGCCATGAAGAATTAATGTAGCTGTGAAGGCAAAAGGAGGTGCAACCCAGTACAAGCAAGGTATACCTAGTAAAATGGCTGGTGAATGTCTACCTTAAAACAAGCGTGACCAGAATAAAAATGACTATTTGTCTGCATTTAAAAAAACAGATGACAATTTTCCTGAAATGAAGCTTTAGGAATTTTATGCAAAACTACTTCAATAAATACATTTGCCTTGACAATAACAAGCAAGTAAAGTTTATTTATCAAGTGCTTTTCACAGACAGTCACAAAGCGCTGTACACCGTAAACAAACAAACAAAAAATAGGAACTAAAAATCATAATAGCCAATAAAAAGGCACAATAGAACACCAAAGAATGAACAGGTAGTTAAAAAATAAATAGTAATAGTAATTTGATACAGATTCTCAACAGAAGGACTGTTTAAACAAACAGAGTCAGAGTCAACTGAACATAGTTGTAGTGGTAGATTGTTCTACAGCCTTAGTATTCTCCAA
Organism: Cichlasoma orientale; assembly: GCA_034780415.1. Classification (NCBI taxonomy): domain Eukaryota; kingdom Metazoa; phylum Chordata; class Actinopteri; order Cichliformes; family Cichlidae; genus Cichlasoma; species Cichlasoma orientale. Next base: position 70,967 of record JAVDPK010001817.1, on the reverse strand, counting down.
TCAGCTGATGCATCCAGGTCAGAAACAACTGCTAACACAACATCAGCTCTTTGCAAGCGTCTGCACAGACGGCATGCTTGCAAAGAGCCGGCTAACACTGAGCTATAGAAGAGCTGAGATTGATGTTATTGTTTTGGTTTTTGGTTTCTGGTTTTCAACTTTGCATTTTGTTGTAGATTTTGTGTCTATAACACTAAAAGAAAGACTGTGTGTCCTCTTTGGAACAGAAATTTGTGTCAGTGTGTGGGACTGTAGCCTCAGGTGTATATAGTTAACTGATAATTATGTGACAATACATTGCAGGTCATGTTACAGAGTAACGTGAAACTAATGTAACGAGTAGTGTAAACGAGTTACTTTCTCCGACATAACGTGCGTCAAAGATTACTATTAAGAAAAGCAATGGAGGACAAAGATGTAATGAGAAAGAGATGATGAAAATATACATGTACAAATGGTCATGTATGGTTTGAAAGAACTATTTGTGATCTTTAAATTAAAAGTAACTTATAAAGTGTACTACATATGTGGCCGGTCTCTAACCACATACATAAAACACTAAAGGGCGAAACAGCAATGTCCATCTCGGCCACTGTATAGAGCTATAGTTTGATTTGTTAAGCATTGTATTATTGTATTATTATTGAATTCTATTTGGGCATTATCCGTATATGTGACAAGGCCAAAGGTATAAGATGCACAAAATAAAAATAAAAAATCTAATTTCTACAAAGCTGTTTTGCACTTGTCATTGTTGATCAAACACCGTCATAATTCTGTTAATTCAAGCATTAAATAAATCAAAATGAGAAATTCCATCTCAGTAACAAGAAATAATAGCTTGTAATGATAAATAAAGACAAACAAGCCTGAAAGAAGTGAAATGCTTGAACACTGGTTAGAAGATAACAAGCATATATTACCTGAACCAGATTTACCTTTTTGCAGGACACCATGATATACTCTACATTTTTCTGATTTGAAATTACAACATTGTTTTACAACAATATTGTTTAACAGTTCCACAGTGCCTTCTCTTGTCTTCGACCATTAATGAAAGGTGATTAGTTTTCTGCATACAGTAGCTGTAGCACCTACCACACCTATAAGGATGAAAGAATAATCTCACGCTCTTTGGTAGAGATGTAACTTTCATTATTTGGGACTGCCCTGCATTAAGCCATTAAGATCGTATTTAATTTAGATGCACAGGTTGAGAAAAACTGCTACAGCTGCAGATCTTTTTCAGTTTCAATTTAAAATGGCCATATCAAATCAATTTCAATGTCCTATCTGGCAGCAGTTAAAAAGTAATTGCTCCATCAACTGCACGGCACAGCTTAAACATCAACAAGAATGATTTCGTTTTTTTGCACCCTGTTTTTTTTAGTTTTCAGACCTTTTAGGAAAACAATGATCTGACTTCACATATTTGAAGCAAATACGATTTTTCACAAAAACCACTGTCCATAAATCCTGGTGAAGAGTGCCTACTTCCCTCTGGCTACTGGCTTAACTCTGAGACAAGATCTGTGTTTATGTGAAGAAATAAGGCAATTCATCATCCAGTCCCAACGCAGTGGTCAGCAGCAGGGACAAAATGGCACACATTTCAGATTAATTGCTTCCCTCCATGCCTGCCCAGGGAATGAAACATAACACTACAAACCGCATTGGACAGAAAGAGAGGTCGCATATTATTAAGAAAATTATGAAATTTATCAATTTTCTTTATATTATTTATGCTGGCAGACCTAACTATAAAATAATGTGATTTTCATATCTTAATGGGAATAATTGGTTGACCATTATGAAAGAAGACAATCTGTGCAAAGACAAATGAAAAAAGGATGAACCATTCAAAAGCCCCCAGACCTCAGTGTCTCTGAATTCCGTGCTTCCTGAGAGCAGTGTGATGACAGAAAAACAACAAACTCCTCAGGGGACCAACAAACTCTTATAAATGTCAAATAGGTTTTAGCAATGTGCTCTGCGAGCGCCGATTTCTTTTGGACAAGGCCTTTTAACTTAATAAACCATATTACCTACCAAGGCCTATGCACAGCCGGGGGAACAATCTATACTGCTACAGTTCAGTGAGTGCCGCATAGCTGCTTAAAACCAACAGCAGTTCACCATTATGTTTATTATATATATCCTTTATGGTTTGATTGTGTCCTGTCATTTCGAGGTCTGAAATGCCTGAGAATGAGACGCATCCTGTTATAGACCAACATTAAGATGCAGAGATAAACTTGTCAGAGGCGGGGCGGATGTTCGTTTTTGCTCCTTGTAATGCGGTCAAAGGTATTGTAGGACAAGGGATAGACAAGCCGCAAGTGGCAAGCAAAGTGGCTGCTCGTGGGGATCATTCACCTTCACAGCATCGGTGAACTCCATTACAAGTCAGAACTAAATGTTGGAAACCACTGAGCCATTAGTCAAACACAGATTGAGTTTGACAGCTAACGTCTTACGATGATCTTGTACCACATTAAAAAAAAACAAAAAAACTGACTTTTGTTGCTGCATAATCCTGTTGTTGTGCTCAAGTAAGACTCACTGCACAGTCATGGCTCAGAGCAAAAAGCAGAAAAATATTACTGTAATAATAATATATTTATGCAGCAGTGACAACCAGAGCATTTGAACCATCTAATAAGCTGAACAAACCATAAAATCTTAAATTATAACATTTAAAAAAGACATTTGTCACCTGTGACTGAAACACACAGTCAGGAACTCCATACAAATGAATACCAGCATGCTGAATTTAATCAGGCTCACCGCAAGTTCTTTCTTCCCACCATGGTGATTTCTCACTTAGTCTTTAATGTTCATGCTCTTAATTTAAAGCTCCTACACGGGTTTCAACAGTTCAATACAGTCTTGCCCTCTTGTGAGGATTTATCCACTTGTGTATTAGAGAGAAATATTACTTACTTTTCAAAACTAACGGCATTACTTTTTTCCCTCAAAATCACTGTTTCCGCCTGAGCGATGGAAGATTTGACCTAAGAACATTGCAATATTTAACTGAGATCATCTGTAAAGTAGACGGAGTCTTTTTCAATTAAGTGCTCATTAAAAACTAAATTAGGTAATGACCTTTGAAACACAGTTGCACAGGGAAGAGGAGAGAAAGGTAGACATGTACTTTTAAAACATCCATCACTAATTAAAATAAGAATTCTCAACGCTGCGTTTCGAGGCTGTGTCTTCTTTCGCTCTATCAATAAATGCAACCAGCAAAAATTAATTACATCACAATGTATATATAATTAGCACCATATTAGAATTCAATTGTCACATACTGAGCTACACGTCCCGAGAACGCCTAAATGTCTGGTGTGCTCGTCTCAAAGATGGGTTTTAGTTTAATTATTCAGCTGCAGTAATCAGCTGTGGAGGGGCTCATATTTATGAACTATTCATACTTAAATTATTGCATTTATTCATGATTCAACCCATATTTCTTAATAATACTACAAAAACGTATGAAATTATTTTTGACTAGAAACACAGACACATAGATCAGAAGGCATACATAAGGGATGCTCCTGCAGCCAGACAGTAGTGTATTATCACCTGTCCTCGCATGGCCTTGTAATCTGAGAGCGGGATCAACAATCAATGGAAGGAGGGAAAGAGAAGACAAGACCAATCGATGCCTTTTAGAAACACTATGGTAATTGTGAACTTATCAGTTTGGAGCAGCTGACTGCTATGAACTTCAAGGAATTGGATGACCAACAGATTAAAGTTCAGTTTCTAATTTGCCTAGATGTTTTAACATGTCTCTAATCCCAATATTTTAATTGATTTGTCTTGAAATTGAGTCACCCCTCATTTCTTTATATGTTGCTAGTAAAATGGGAAATAGATGTAGCAATTTATTGAAGCTTGTGAAACATCCATGAAAATACAGCATATAAAGCAGAAACAGTTTGTACTATTCAAACAAACTTGAAAGTCAGTATTTGGTATGACCACCTTTATTCTTCAACACAGGCTGAACTCTCTAGGAAAGCTTTCTTGAAGCAGCCTTCAGGAATAGTTCTCTAGTCTTCCTGAAGGACATTCAAAGCTCTTCTTTGGATGTTGGCTGCTTATCGTTCTTTTCTCTGTCAAGATAATCCCACACTACTTCTATAATAGGTCTGGGCTCTAGGGAGGCCAATCCATGACTGATAGTGTTCCATTGTGTGTTTTTCTATCCTGGTATGCTTTCACTGCATTGGCAGTGTTTCGGCATCACTGTCACATTAAAAAATGAAGCTGTTACCAGTCCAGCTTTTCAGACGAATCCATTTCTCCCTATTTGCCTTCTTTATGAATGGCTTCCTCACTATTACCCTTCCAGAGAGACCATTTCCATTGAGGTGTCAGCTCGCAGGTCCTGTGCCAAGCCTTTGCTGATTTTTTCCTATTTCTTAAAGACATAACTTTCAGATACTGTTTCTGTTTGCTAAATTTTTTAAGGACACACTGCACACCGTGCCAAGATATGCCAAGTTTTCAGCTAATAGCTCTTTGGAAATCACCTTATTGGAACAAAAACACTATTATTATGCCTGTGAAACTGAGTCTTTGGTGGTTTTTTAGATTCAACTTTGCTAAGTTGTCTATATTATGTAAACAAAACACTGGTTTTTACCTTGAGTTAGGTGCCCTTTTTTATGCTTGAATGAGTCATAGGGCAGTGCTAAGTGGCTTAAGAAAAAAACATTCCACTGAAAATGGTCAGGCACAAAGACTCAACTGAAAATAAGTGAAAAAGTGTTTAAAGAAAAACTCCTGAAAGACCTGCAGAAGGCCTGCTCAAGACCACTTTTAAAAATTACAAGAAAGTCTGGCTCCTTGAAAGTAAAATACAAAGAAATAAGGGGTGGTTTGAGACTTTTGCACAGTATTATAGTTAAGATTTTATCATGAGATCAGCAGCTGGTTCCCAAAAGTAAAATCCATTTCCTCAGTATGCAGTACAACATAAGCATATAACAGAACAAGATAAGATAATTATTGCAAGGGTTAACTGAATCACTACTAAGAGAGTTGGCCTCATCTTAGAAGTGATTTGCTAAACACTAAAATAGCAAGTATGTTTACTATAATCACTATCGCAATTTAGCATTTTAGCATGCTAACATTTGACAAGTACAAAATATTACAGAAACAGATGAGAATATCTTTTGGTTTATGGGTCTTTGGTCCTAAAGCAACATACTAGTAACTTCAAGAGGAAGGGCACAACATAACCAGTCATTAGTCTTTAGCCTGTACAAGTCTGGGCTGAATGATTCCAATATTTGTTCAGACATTTCAGTCAAGACTGGACAAACATACAAACTGACTGAGAGACCGGAGTATCGCTGCCTTCTGTAGAGCTATACTGTTAAATAGCTTTTTTAAAAAAATCCCTTTTACACTTTAGGAAATTTTTACTTAAACGGTTAAACTTGTTTCTTTTATAAGGCAAAGTACCCAAATACTTTGCTGCAGTAGAACATTACATATTTTTGGCAGTCAGAGTCACCTGGCAAAAAAAATATTAGCACTTTTCAGGCTTGGCAGGTAGATGTTACCACAAGTTGCTTTACTTGTTAGCCAAAAACCATTCTGAATTCTCTAAAAAGCCAGCACTTGCTAACAGGGGTGTATTTTATGAGCCCATCAAATGATCCCAGCATGATGTTGTAATGCTAACAAGGAAGCAGAACAGTTTGGAAAGAGGCTTATTAAATGTCACTTCTGGAACTGCAAACAACAACCGCAGGACCCAGTGCTGTAGTTATTCCAATTAGGAAACATTAGAGACTAAAAACAGTGCCGCAACATATTTATTTTCTAGCTGAGATGAAGAAACTAATGTTCAAGCATGTTAATGATTATGCAATGAAATGCATCAAATCCTCCTACAATGTCATCAGGTTCCCTTAAACAAATTAAATCTTACTGCTTAAACAATACCAGGTTTACAGGTAGTCTTAGGATTACGACACTGCAGTCAATCCACAATAAAAAATAACCATAATTGATACCTTTTACTGCATCCCAGCAGATGTTAGCTAATGCCCCAACAATTAAAAACCACAAAGCATTAAAGACACACATAACACATACCAAATATTTCCACTTGATTGGCAATATTTTAAATCCTGCACAGGCAACTGAACGCATTCCATCAATTATTCAGGAGGAGTAAAGACTCACAAAAAGTACTGCACCCCCCGGCTATGCAGCAGTAAATCACTGTATAGCACACCATCTGCTGCCTGTCAAAGCCAACGATTGCTGTGTGCACAGGAGTGTAGTACAACACTGATCCATAAGTCCAGGTTCATTTCCAGTGCAGGTAAAGCAATGCTTTCTCCACATATTCATTAAGCCTTAAGTGAATAAGTGAGTTCACAGTATACACAATATGAGCAGTTTGACCTGGGCTAAAAGCAGTACAAAAAAAGAGTGGCAGCATTTCTCTGGCTGTTACGGTAAAAAGGGTATTTTTAAAAAAAAAAAAAAACCTCTGTCATTAAAAATTTAGCATCCACAAGATGGGATGTAAGTACGATTCTCCCTCTCATCGTTGGTTCCTTCATATTCATTGGTGTTGCAACGCTTAACCTCCTCCTGAGACAAAATGTCCCATATTCCGACTTCAATAATGCAACGCCTTCCTTCTTAGGGCTGAAGGCTGGCTTGCCTGATGTCTGACTAATCGCTGACAAAGCTATGGCTTCAGTTTTCAGATCACTGGCTATTTTTGGGGCACATAAACAGCAGAGTTTATCATAATATTTCACTATTTTGATATGCAGTAGCACATATTAAAACATATACAAATAACTATCTTGAACCATTAAATGTATTATGTATTATTTAAAGTTCAGTTCAAGGACAAACTGAATCTTTCAAAGTGAGCTTGGTTTCTGTGGGTTCTTCTTTAATTAACTTACTGTCTCCATGTAGTAAAAATAGCATCGCTTCCATTTGTTATCTGTCAAAGCGCAGTGACTTGGTTCAGTATTAGATGAGCCTTTCCAAAAACTCACTGACTGAAAGAGTGTATTGGAAAACGTATAAAATAATACAGTCTGTTGTGAAATTGTGCATTATGTCCCAAACCTAAATGCACAGAGTTAATAGAGTCCTCATTATGCTGTTGTTTATCATTTATCCTCCATGTCAGACTCAATATTGTGATTTGTCATTCAACCAGTCAAAGAATGACAATCTAATTATTTGCTATGTTTACATTTCCTGGCGTCCTCATGTAAGAAACTGGCTACATTTTACCCCATTCCTTCTCTACAGTCGCTCTGCTTTAAAATGTTGATTTAAAGGATTCCCTAAGGCACGTCTGTACATAAAATTACACCGCTCTGAATAGTAATTTGTGTCTGGCATAGTTTTGGTCCATAAAAAAAGCCTTCAATTACCTGGTTAGAAATTCTTAATATAGTACCCATTCCTCAACTGTCTTTGAACAAAAAAAAAATCTAAAAATGTGCAAATGGCTTTTAAGAGTTTGTTTACAAGACACAAGATGACTCATGTGCATGTGCGATCCAGGTTTCTGGTACTGGTGTGAGCTCTCCAAGCTAAATTAGTTGCATTGTCACAAATCTTACTCACAGGTACACGCTTCAAGCTTATAGACACTTTCCATTTTCAGCATAAAAACATCCAAGTGAAGGAACATTAACTAAAAGACATTTTTGTGCGGAGACGCTCAGCAAGCAAAATGTCCAGTGATAAACTTTTACTGTCCCAATTTTATATCCCAATTCTGCTACATTGCCCCTTTTTAGTTAAATTAAGTAATACCGTTTTACTTTTTCGTCGCTGAAACCAAGAGGAAAAATTATGTCTCCCTCATTAATTCAAGAATTTATTAAGCAGTGGCCCTCAAAATAGCACTGTACCTCCAAACAGCAGAACTAAATTATTAAATCCACCACATTCAACACAATGCATCACCACAAAAAGTGCCACTGGCAGAGCTTAATGTCATCCAATATTTTCATTAAATACAGATATCTATGAAAGATTTTGGCTTCAGAGATCTAATTCTAGCCAGAATACCCTCAGTGTTTCATGCTTGCATGATCTGTCCTTGCTAATGCCTGTATCTAAATGTAATCACTATGAATTTAAAAAGCTCTGCTTCTTGGAAGACCAAAAGAAACAAAACCTAAACAAAAATCCCAACAAGAAACAGAAGCTGTAAAATGCTGCACAATGCAAATGCTTCACAAATCACCACTTCAGTTTTGCATCTACTGAAAGCTCCAACAATGTGTCCTAAAAATCCCACAAGCAGCGGCAGCTTAGCCACAAGCTTTATAAAATGTGCACAATACAAAATACACAGTTTAACTTCGATTGCAGCTTAACTTTCCAATTTGGATTCACTTCTTCATTTTATAATATAAAAATAGTGAGGCTGCAAAAATGAAAAAGAATGTTTGCAAAGAGATTCTTCAACTTTTCAGCCACATGCCGGGAACTAGATAAGGAGAAAATGCCAATTTCAGTGTATCCATGAATTACTCTTTAATTCACAGTTTCACTTTGCCTTCAGACTGAGAGCAGCACAATCAGCAAGTCACCATTCATTTCTCATAGAGCTCAGGCACAAGGGAAACCCGGCCAACATGGGGTCAGACAACAGGCTTCACAGCTCAGATACAGCCAGCTGAGAAGTTAACCACTTTTTGCCAATAACAAACATATTTCCATAGTTTGATTTCATTTTATATACACTGCTCAAAAAAAAATAGAGGAAAACTTTGAAAACCCATCAGATCTCAATGGGAAAAAAAAAATAATGCTGGATATCGACACAGATCAGGCGTAACTTTATGACCACCTGCCTAATACTGCATTGGTCCCTCTTTTGCTGTCAAAACAGCCAAGGCATGGACCCTGCCAGACCCTTGAAGGCGTGCTGTTGTATCTGGCACCAAGATGTCAGCAACAGATCCTTATAGTTCTGTAAGTTGTGAGGTGTGGCCTCCATGGATCAGATTTATCTGCCCAGCACATCCCACAGATGCTCAATTGGATTAAGATCTGGGGAACCTGGAGGCCAAATGAACACTTCAAACTCATTGTTGTGCTCCTCAAAGATTCCTGAACCATTTTTGCTTCGTGGCGGATGCATTATCCTGCTGAAAGACGCCACAGTCATCCGGGAATACCGTTTCCATGAAAGGGTGTACATGGTCTGCAACAATGCTTAGGTAGGTGGTATGTGCCAAAATAACATCCACATGGATGGCAGGACCCGAGGTTTCCCTGCAGGACATTGCCCAAAACATCACACTGCCTGTGCCAACTTGCCTTCTTCCCATAGTGCATCCTGAAGGTAAGCGACGCACATGCACCTGGCCATCCACGTGATGTAAAAGAAAACATGATTCATTAGACCAGACAACCTTCTTCTCTTGCTCCGTGGTCCAGTTCTGATGCTCACATGCCCGTTGTTTGTACTTTCAGCGGTGAACAGGGTCAGCACAGGCAACCTGGCTGGTCTGTGGCTATGCAGCCCCATACCCAACAAACAGCGATGCACTGCACATTCTAACACCTATCTATCAGAACCAGCATTAACTTTTTTGGGAATTTGAGTTACAATAACTTGTCTGTTGGATCAGACCACACGGGCCAGCCTTCACTTCCCATGTGTATCAGTGAGTCTTAGCTGCCCATGACCCGGTCGCTGATTCACCACTGTTCCTTCCTTGGACCATTTTAGATAGATACTGACCGCTGCAGACCGGGAACACCCCACAAGAGCTGTAGTTTTGGAGAGGCTTTGACCCAGTCATCTAGTCATCACAATTTGGCCCCTAACTTTCTTTTTTGATCAAGCTTATACTAAGGGTTGGATCAGGTGACCCCGAACCACCCCTGCTGCAATAGGCCTAGCATGCTGGGAGGCTTCCCATGACGCATTGAGTGTTTCTTCTTTACGCACCTCTTTTCACTCTGTGAGTTTATACCCCACTCTGCATTTAATCATTAGTTATCTCTGGCTCTCTTCCACAGTGTGTCTTTTGTCCTGTCTCCCTCCCCTCACACCCAGCTGGTCGCAGCAGATGACTGCCCCTCCCTCAGCCTGGTTCTGTTTGAGGTTTTTTCCTGTTAAAAGGGAGTTTTTCCTTCCCACTGAAGTCAAGTGCTTACTCATAGGAGGTCATTTTGATTGTTGGGTTTTCTTTGTAATTATTGTATGGAATTGAATTGAATTGAATTGAAATGAATGAAATTGAACTGAATAGTGTTTTTCACTTTACCTGCCAGTGGTCATATTTAGCCTTATGAAAATTATCAACCTATAGAGGGCTGAATTCAAAGACACTCTGAAAATCAAAGTGAAAAAAATGATGCCGAAGGCTAGTCCATTTTGTCGAAATGTCATTGCAGTAACTCAAAATGGTACTTAGTAGTTTGCATGGCCCCCACATGCTCGTATATAGTACATGCCTGACGCCGGGACACGCTCGTAACGAGATGACGGATGGTGTCCTGGGGGAGCTCCTCCCAGATCTGAACGAGGGCATCACTGAGCTCCTGCCTGTCATGATGATCATGACAGTAAATATCAAGGCAGCAGAAATATTTAATTTGCCTGTTCAAAGGACAGCGTTAAATTCAGAGCATTTTGCAGTGCACATTTGCTTAGACAGTAAAATGAAAGTGACAAAAAAAACCTGTCAAACAGTGTGTACAATTTAAAATATGAATATTTAAGCTCATTTTTTAAAGGGCTGTGTTATGTTACTGCAAGAAACTTGTGTGGTTATACAAAATAAAATGCATTACCAATGTTAACGAAGGTGAAATAGCATAGATTTCTAACAAATCCAAAGACATGATTAAATTATAATAGCTGTCTGCTGCATCACAAACTTATCTCATGGGTAAAAACTAATTCATAGAGCAAAGTAATGCCCAGACAGTGATCAAAGAGCATGACAAATCAACAGAGAAAATGGAGCTGGGTAAGAGTTACGTCAATAAGAAGGGGGGATGTTTCGGGGCATAACTTTTCAAGAAGCCTTCATGTGTGATAAATGTGTTGAGGAGTGCAATGTCAGGAGATAGTCTGTCATGAAAGACAGCAACACTGGCCAGCTGAGGTGGAAAACTGCAGAACACCGCATTTGATCAGATTTCTTTCAGACGATACGAATCTATCACCTGAGGCCTAAATCAGACATAACTCTGACCCACTCAGGACATGGCTTATCTGAATACTTCATCAATCATGGATAAAAACTACCAATCAGTGTAAAAAGAGAGAGAGCAATTTCTACATCCACTTCTGCATTCCACCTCTATTCATCCAGGCACGAGCATAACTTATCAGTTACCTTTACCCTGGTCTCTATGTGTTTTCACCACCTTTCTTATGGCAGAACAGCTAACTAAAAAACTCTCCAGTGTCGGGCCATTTTTATAAGAAAGTCTGAGAGTGAGAGAGAGAGAGAGAGAGAAAAAACCCAAAATATTTGACTTTCTTTTACAGTGCCTCAGATGCATTCCAATGAGGGGGCACAAACCAGCCATGTCCTAGATAAACAGTACCCAGCACTGCATTGAAAGACTCTCAATAGCAGTCAGGTTTACATAATGGCAGACAATGCACAAGGATGCACATCACTTCCAGAACTCCATATGAAAAAATACAGGCTGAAAAGTAGACTGCTTGTTATTTTAAAAATAAAAATATAAATAAATTAATAAAACAATGGATGATTTTTTTTAACCAAAAATGGGTTTCAAGATGACTCATAACACACTGGTAATAGCCACTGTAGACAAACATGAAGCGTTTAGTTACTTGGTGAGGGAATTATGTTGCATCTATTTCAGGGTTTCATTGTTTTTAGTTTCTGTCTCCAAGAAGGTATCAGGTGTAATGCAACAAGTGACCAGATCATCTAGTTAATGATATGTGCTGAATAAACATTCATGATAGAAGAATGTTGGTTTAGAATTAGTGTATTTACCCAACAAAACGATGGCTCCCTTCTCATGAATAATGCCACACTGAGACTGCTGGTTAGAGCTTTTTCCATCCATGAAAGAGACGAGTGACATGGGATGTTTGTTTCCTGTTGGTAGCTTTCTAACCGAAATATCACATCAGGCACATCTATAAACAGTAATAACAGTTGTTTTGGCAAACTCAATAATGGAAGGGAATCGAGTAAGTAAGTAAAAATATTCATAAATTTACAGTTAGTCTCAGTAAAACACAGCCCAGAGAAAAATTAATACACCACCACACCCGTGATTCCCTGATACTTTGAATTAGTGCATGATACCCTCCAGTATACAGCACACACAACAGTGGCATCTTGATTTTTCTCCCCATCTTGTTTACCTATTTTTCCTCCTGGGTTGACAGATATTATACAACCACTCACATGTAACCTCTTGGCAATTAAGATTCACAAAGTCTTGTTTAATGAAAAAAGATGCATATTTGGTAAGACGACATGCAGTGTGGATCACTTTTTGAGCAATTATTCAGGAAGACTCTCCAGATAAGAACGGAGACAGCAGAAATTATATTCACAAATAGCTCTCCACATAACAATGCTGTGATAGGGTTTAGGGAACTGGACAAAAGATGAGAGCAATAATTTTGATCAATATAGTCCAATGAATGTCATGTCCCTCGTGCAAGGCCCAACTATTACCAGCCTTATCACTGGGAAGAAATAGATTTTGCAGCCCTCCATCATGATCTTGGAGGCACCAACCAATTTGCTGTCAAGTCAATAATCTCTTTGGGAGAGATCAAATCTGCACGATTTCCTCAACTTGGCTGAAACACACAGCCAAAATGCAAAAAGTACTCAGACGTCTTCACTCCAGTCTTTGTAGAGGGAAGTTAGATTAAAGACAATTGTTTCTGCTTGTTTCTAACACCTCTCTGAAATGCACTCTCACTCAAAACATGTTAGCTGAATACAAATGAACACCAGGAATCTTTTATTCTGGGAACGACAGCAACACAATGACTTGAGTGAACGAGTGAAGAGGATGGATCAACACCCAGTGGAGCACCTTCAGTTTTATAAAGCACCATAAGTGACCTGCCACTCACACAACTTCAGTGGTGCACTGAAGTCACAGAAAAATGTGGTAACGCACTTGAAGTCAAACCTTTGTGAAGAATCTAACCAGCACAGGGACCATTTGTTAGTATGGAGCTCTGGTCATATACAATGCTGTGCAAAAATCTTGAGCCATCCCTCATTTCCTTATATTTTCCTTCCCAGAAGCCAGACTTTCTTCTCATTTTTTGAAAGTGATCTTGACCAATAGTTCTCCTAACTTTCTTTAGGTCTTTCACAGTTTTTCTTTGAACAGGTTTTTCTTTGCTTTTTCACTTATTTCCAGTCCCGTTCTTGCACCTGACCATTTTCAGAGAAATTATTATTATCTTCAGTTAAGCGACTTAACACTGACCTATGAATTATTCAAGCATAAAAAAGAAAAATGAAGACCTAAAAAAAATATCCACAGCAAATGAACAGTATCTGAACCACAGGTTTTTAAGGTGGCAGTAATTAAACCATTACTTAAAAAAGCCATCACTTGGCCCAGCGGTCTTAGCCAATTATAGTCCAATCTCCAACCTTTCTTTTCTCTCAAAAATTCTTGAAAGAGTAGTTGTAAAACAGTTAACTGATCATCTGCAGAGGAATGTTTCTTTGAAGAGTTTCAGTCAGGTTTCAGAATTCATCAAAGTACAGAAACAGCATTAGTGAAGTTTACCAATGATCATCTTATGGTCTCTGACACTGGATTCATATCTTTGCTTGTCCTGCTAGACCTCAGTGCAGCGTTCAATATTATTGACAATAGTATTTTATTACAGAGGTTAGAACATGCCATAGCTATTAAAGGTTCTATGCTGCAGTAGTTTGAATTATATCTATCAGATTCTGTTTTGTTCATGGAAATGGGGAGTCTTCTTTACATACTAAGGTTAATTATGGAGTTCCACAGGGTTCAGGGTTCCACAGGATCAATTTTATTTACATTATACATGCTTCCCTTAGACAGTGTTATTAGAAGGTATAGAATACTTTTTCATTGCTATGCAGATGATATCCAACTTTATCTATCCATGAAGTCAGATGAAACACACCAATTAGTTAAACTGCAGGAATGACTTAAAGACATAAAGGCCTGGATGACCTCTAATTTCCTGTTCCTAAATTCAGATAAAACTGAGGATATTGTACTCGGCCCCACAAACCGTAGAAACGCGGTGTCAAACCAGATACTCTGTATGGCATTACCTTGGCCTCCAGTAACACTGTGAGGAATCTTGTAATAATTCTTGACCAGGATATGTCCTTCAATGCACATATTAAACAAATATGTAGGACTGCTTTCTTGCATTTGCGCAATATCTCTAAAATTAGAAAAATCCTATCTCAGAGTGATGATGAAAAGCTAATTCATGCATGTATTACTCTAGGCTGGACTATTGTAATTCATTATTATCAGGCTGTCCTAAAAGCTCCCTGAAAAGCCTTCAGTTGATCCAAAA
>JAVDPK010001817.1:37624-56243 GCA_034780415.1 Cichlasoma orientale | reverse complement strand
TTAAGAGTAGAATGGGAGGCAGAGCCTTCAGCTCTCAGGCCCCTCTTCTGTGGAACCAGCTCCCAGTTTGGATTCAGAAGACAGACACCCTCTCTATTTTTAAGATTAGACTTAAAACTTTCCTTTTTGATCAAGCTTATAGTTAGGGCTGGATCAGGTGACCCTAAACCCTCCCTTAGTTATGCTGTAATAGGCCTAGGCTGCTGGAGGGTTCCCATGATGCATTGAGCATTTCTTTTCCCCTCACCTCTTTTCACTCTATGAGTTTATACACCACTCTGCATTTAATCATTAGTTTTTATTAATCTCTGGCTCTCTTCCACAGTGTGTCTTTTGTCCTGTCTCCCTCCCCTCACCCCCAATCAGTTGTGGCAGATGACTGCCCCTCCCTGAGCCTGGTTCTGTCTGCGTTTTTTTTTTTCCTGTTAAAAGCAAGATTTTCCTTCCTTTTGATTGTTGGGAGATTGCTTTGTAATTACTGTATGGTCTTTACCTTACAATATAAAGTGCCTTGAGTGACTGTGACTGGCAACAATCTATAGTTCTTATTTTTTGATTATTCTATCATAATACACTACAGTCTGTATTTTCTTTCTTTTGATACATAGTGATCATCTCTAAATTATACACCAAAGCATGCTGTACACAAATTAAAATGCATATATTCATGTTTTCCAGTATATAAAATCTCATAATATGATGAGTAAAACATGTTCTTCCTTTTACTTTTGAAGCTTATGTTATTCTCCATTATCCCCTCTCCCAACCAACAGTATATGTACCAATATGTACATGGATTTTTTTATTCTGTATTATGTGTCCTTCGCCTGCATACTGGCCTCAAAAAGAAAGAAGCAGCTTTCATGCTGAGCACCTACTCACACAGCTAAAGTATTCTCTTTCCTTCTTTCGCTCTCTGATTACATTTCAGTATTCCTCTAATGAAAAACACAAATTCTTGTGTACCTGATTTGTAAACAAAAAAAAGGCACAGATCACACAAGCTTGCAGGTTACATGGAACAACAAAATTATAAAATGCTTCACAGCAGCCTGCAGCCTAAATTAATTTTAAGACATTTCACACTCAATACAATTTCAAAGCTTGGGTTTATTTTAAAGAAAAAAAATGTTGTTTTTTTAAAGTTTTCTGTTGATGTTTGCACCGCTCCAAGCATTCTGCATGTCAGATGGGCAGATTCTCACTTGGCAACATTGAGAAATGGCAACTCAGCTCTCCCACTGCAAAACCCCGTGGGAATGGAGAGGGAAAGAAAACAGAAAATGTCTCTTCATTTCTAAGATTTCAAAGGCCAGAAAATATATTTAATGAGACTTTGTGTTGTTTCGCTGAGCAGCAAAAAACCCACTTCAGATTGTGCTGCCAAATGCCTTTTGGAATAGGCTAGGGTCAAGAAATATAGAAGAAAATGTACACACTGCTCTTAAAACTGTATTTTAAACACACAAAGACCCTGAGGGTATGCTACTAAAGACAACTGTTCAAAAAAATTCGTAAAGTCCACTGTCATTACTTGGCCAGAACAAATCATGGCTCCCAAACAAAACTGTTATTGCAGCTATGTGAATAATGTACCTTTTTCTGGCGTCTATATTCAAAGTTCAATAGTATCCGACAGGCTGTACATGCACCAGATATGGTTGGTGCTCTGAAATGAAACTGTTGTCAGTACCAGCTTCCTAACTGTGTATAGAAAGGCTTGGAGCCCACGGGATGCATTTCAAATGCCTCTGTGCAATCCCTTAAACCTCTTGACAAGGACAGATCTACCCAGTAGCTTTTGGCAGGCACAGTTAAAAAAAAAGTGGCACTATTAAAAGTAGAAAATCAAAAGGATATAAAATACAACATATGGGCAACACTGAGGACACTTTCAGATTTATTTTACAAGCTTGTAAAGATTTACTTTAAAGCAGTGAGGACATAAAGGCTGGGGATGTTTCAGCAGAATACTTGCCAAGAACTCAGAACAGCTGCAGTGATGATGAGGTTTGGTGACAAGGGTGCAAGCAGAGCACTGTGATATAGATCTGGTCGGAGCCCAAGCAATACCTTCCTGAAGAGGGAGTATCTAAACAGTTCCCTAAACTCTGGCAGCACCCAAGACTAACATGCTTATACATGTAAAAAGTCTGAATTTATTCAATCTTGGAATCCATCGAGTAGTATGCTTACTTAGTCCTTCGGGGCAACAGTCAGCTTTTCATGGTTTCTGGTGTAGCTGCAGATATCCAGGCCATGAGTTTTGTGTTTGTCTGCTGGTTGCTTACAAGGGGAAAAAAGCATATAAAAGCCAAATCATTGCCAGATGATAGTCAATGTTTATGCAGTGTATTTCAGCGACTGCAGTCCCTCTTTCATGCTCCAAAAAAGTAGTAGTAGTAGTTGACTGATTTACCTTCATGCAACTACAACAGAACTATGGCAGAAACCAGAAAGCTTCTGATAAAAAAAATCAGGTCCCTTTCTACAAATGTTATAAAGTCATATACATAATATGCTTATAGACTTTAGAATGCATTAATGTATGTCTCCATAAACATTTATTCAGTCCATAAATACCTGGCAAACCTTCATATTGCATGTACATAAATGTAAATGAAGGTTGCATGCATATGTGAACTGATTAAATGGTTGGACAGGCAGATGATTCTAATGCAGGGAAGCTGTGTTTAAAAATAAAACTAAGGAGAGAAGAATAGAGGATGTCAAATGAATACAAAGAGGCTAAAAACAGCAGGTTTTCTGTAAGAATGTCAACACAATCTCACCATGCAAAAAAAAAAACCCTAGAATCTGTAATGATGATGACTAAATATGAAGATTAAAGCAACTCCTCCTCCTTTCTCAATGTCCCATTCAGACAGAGCAGATGAGAGTTACACCAGATGTGTCATATAGGAAGGTGTTTTTCTACAAATTGGATGATTAACAGAGCAGTGCAGCCAGCACTGAGACATTTGGCTGTGGGACGCAGCTCAGTGAAGAATGATTGGCTTTGAGGGCCAGGGGAGCAGATGGGATGGGGGGCATAGAGCTGGACTAAAAGACTGAGTGTGCCTACCTGGTTCTCCATCAGAATATCACTTCCATACCGGTCTGTCGGTGCCTCTTAAAACAAGAGGGACTCCTCATATACAAAAAGAGCTATTTCTGTATTGGCAGTGACTTGTTCTTCATGGGAAGTTATCTCCGCCTTTAGCTCCACCCTCTTAACATTAATTATGCAGCTCAATGCAGCACTCCAAATCCCTACTGCAGCTCACCCACACTACAATACTCTACTGCTTTCTCCCACTCTCTCTGTCTCTGTCACAAACACACCCCACAAATGAGTGTTTCTCTCTCTTTCTCTACAAGACTACATTTTCAGCACTCCCTAGTCAAAGACAGCTTTTTCCTTCAAGCATTACCTGGTGAATACAACCATGACAGAAGCAATTCTCTCTTCCTTTTTTCAAATTTCATATTAAAATTGATTAAATGTGTGAAGCATATGTAGGTTAATCAATGGATTTCTAAACCACTGTTTTAATCTTTTGCAACTAATGTCCTCCTGAATGAAACATGACAATCTAGCAGTACAGTAAGCACACGATGTGAATGGAAACATTTATAATGATTATGAGTTGTATTACTATCTTTAGTTGCAGTGTGACTCACAAGCAGCTCATATTTATATTGTATCAATTCCAAAGCCTAGTGCTGATTTCAGTGCAAATCAGAAGCAAACACAATCTGATGTGGTGAGGAAACACACTTAACAGCTCAAACACCTGTCTGGCAAGGTGTAATTGACTCAACTACTCCTGAGCACAATCACATCATGTCACAGGAAGCAGAGAGAGTCCACACTACGCAATCTGAATCAGCCACATCAGCAAAGTAGAGGGAAACCAGAGAGCATACAACGGGGGAAGCTCTCACACTCCAGCCAACCACCCCCCAGGGTAGGCAGTGGGATGGAAACGCTGCAACTGTTTATGAAAGCAGAAGCAAGCTTCTCTTTTGTTTCCTAGAGCTTTTCACGTGAATAAGATTCATTTTACATCTGCACGCCTGTGTTTATGTGAGCACGTGCATGTGCTTGTGCGTGACAGTGAGTGAGTATTACTTGGCTGGCCAAAAGCTGTATAATTAATCCAATAGAACTTAAATGTGAGGCTACAGTTTGAATTCTTCATGTATACTGTACACTACCAGACATTAGACTGACTAAAGAGTGTTTTTTTTTTCCTTTTTGTATGAGCCCACATCAGATGAAGGCCTTAAGAGTTATTTGTGGGATCGTTACTTCACATTGGCCATACATGGCTTCACCAACAAAATGCCAAGCCAACGGCATACAAACGCCAAATATTTAAAGGTTCATGCAGGTTGCCTCCCTATTGTTGTTGTTTCAATAAATTCAATAAAGTGTCCACCTATGTTTGCAAAGAAGCTACCTCTTTAACAAAAGCAAACAGTGAGGCAGATGTTCCTAATGAGGAAAACGTGGCCAGAGAAGGTGGGATCATTCAGCCGGTACCCAGCAAAGTGAATGTGTTATATGCTTACATAATCCAGGGAGACTGTGAATTAACTACTCCCGCTCTACATGACAATGTGCTGGCAGGAGTAGGTTGGCTGTTTTGTCATGTTCACCATCTTTCCATCGCTGTTTAAAAATCCCCGCATCACCAGATGTCAAGAATGAACAACGACGGGTGGAAAGCATTTTGTGAGGTTGCTGTTCTTCAGCAGGCAGCCCCCTATGCTGTGCAGCTCTGCTGCTGCAGGGGTCTTTTCAGAGCATGGAACCGGATGGTGAACAGAGAACACAGCGGGGGCTGGGCACTGCAATGTACTGCAGTGCTCATAGCTCTGCTATGCACACCCACTCTCTTCCATTCTTGCTCTACCTCTGACAATCTCTCAATCTCCTACTCTATCTCTCTACCCCTCTCCGGCCAACGCTTGTATCATTTGTCTTGCTTCATCTCTTCTCTTCTTCTCTTCTCATTCGTTATGTGCTTTTCTTGCCTTCCTCTCTCAACACTCTTAAGGTTGACTGTAATCAATATTTCCTTTGCTGTATCTGATATTGTTCATTTAAATTGCCCTGCCCTCTGTTACTCACATGCACATAGACACGCACACTTATAAAACACATTTACACAAATATGTGCATATATACATCCAATAACCTTTACCTAGAGAGTTAAGTTAGCCTTCCCCTAACCACATTATTGCAGCCTTGCTTTTTACTCTAAACAGAGTAGAATAACTACAATTTACATCCCTATATTAGCAGTATAAATACACATACAAACACAGTTATTCTGTTATTTACCATTTGCTGTGTTTATCAAGGTGTCCTTCTAGCATCCCCAAGAGTGACTGATCACCTTAAATATCTCCAGCAATCTCTATTTTAATCTGAACAATCGAAACAAAATAGTCTGGTGAGTTTTTACAGCACCTCTTCTTATCCCGACATGGCCAGTTTTGAGATTATTGCTAAATGTACAGTGACAGCCGTTGCTGCTCCGCTATGTTGCCTCCACCATCATTTACAGGGGCACACTAAACACCCATGCCGCACAGCATGGGACACAGGATGTCACGCTTGGAGGATGAGCAATGACAAGCCCAGCAGCTGGTCCCTTCCCGCAGAAACTTCACAACTGTTAGAAACAGTTACACTAATGACTTATACACAGTGTCTACAAAGTTATCAAGGCAAACCTTCAAGGCAATTTATTTATGAAACAAGGCACCTCTTTTCAAGGATTTACATAAATAAATACTCGAACATGACCAGAACTGTTTTTGCTGTGATTCTACGTTAAAAGGTATGTCTGTTTAAAACAGTTATTCTATCGAATGGGAAAAGATTAAACATCCCCCATTTTCACACTGTCCATTTACCTTAAAGATGCCATCTAATTCTTGGAATGGTGAGGGGTTTCATTTCCGTTTCCCATTAAAGAGCATAGGTTTCTAATCATTACTTCCTGAATGAGTTTTACAGTCTGCCAGCAGCATCCTGCAGAGACACTTTTCTGGTCGCTTCATGAAACAAAGCTCAGTGTCGCAGCAGGTGTCAGAGCCATATGAAGAAAAGTCATTGCATGTAATTTTCAGTTTTTGCAAGTGATTTGTAGGAAACATAATTAATTGCTAGCCACTATTAACAGGAAAGATGTATTGTTTCTCTTTTAATAACACCGCCATTTGGGTTTTGGATGATCGCTCAATAAATCCATGTATAACCCATTTGTCAAGCTTGAAATATCTTGCTGCTGCAGTAGGTTTGATGTGTCATTCTAAGTGCAATGAAAAGGAAGGCTGAACAAAACCCCAGTGCTGACACTCCCACCTGGAGCATATAGCAATAATACAGGTAGACAAGGCCAAAACAGCGTTTTTCAAAATGAAAAAGTGAAGAACTCACATTTCAGTTCCTTCACAAAAACACAGTTCTCCTTAAGATGAACCGTGCTCCAGGAGAGGAGAGGTGCATGAATAATGAAAAGTGTTTTTTTTTTTTCATGTCTGAAAATGAAAAAGCAAAGCCACACAGCCAATGGAAATATCATATAAGGGTTTGAAAAATCTAACCAGGCAGGTTATTACATCAGCTAACCACACATAGTCAGAAATGCCCATTAGCCTTCACTAAACACTGGTTTGCTTCAAACTTCACAAAGCAAGACCTTGGAAACAGTCCCTGCTATGTGCACTGTCCATGGTGCTGAAACGGATTCGATTTTCTACCCAACCCTCTCTGTATCCCTGCATATAACAAAGTCTTGAACAACTGAAACATAAATCCATACTTTGGTTGCATTTATATGTACGTCTCACGCTTATGGCTACTATCACAGTTAAAGATATGAGCCTCTTCTAACTATCATGAAAACACCAAACAATACTCATCCAGTATTTTCAGCTTGCTCACACTCAACACACTAGTTCCATGCATTATTCCTCCCTGCTCTGCAGCAGGCCAGTGTTCACAGACATTTTCAGCAGAGAAAACGCACAGTGCCCACTGCTGGACAACATCACATCTTCATTCACCAATGATGAAGGTCAGATTTACAAAAAAGACTGGGAGATATAAGGAATAAACTGCATTTGCTCTTTAAAAAAAAAAAGAAAAAGAAAATATAATGAATTATTAAATTTGAAAACACATAATAATGAATTACCCTTTTAACTGTACATCAACTTACTTTCTTGTGTTGTTTGTGCTAATTTTTACAATTGTGATACCTTCAGTGTTTTAATATCCCACAAATATAATAATATTATTTCTATCTTTCTTTCTTTTTGTCCCCCCTCTGGTATACTTTACTCAGTTCAGCCAATCAGAGAGCCTACTTTTGCTGCAGGCTTAGACTAGAGGAAGTCCCAGAGCACCGGATAAACCAAACAAAAACTAATCGCCAGTCTCAAACACTATCAGAGCCAATTCAAACTGTTATCTAAGCAACCCCACTGACACCCAGAGTACACAATGAGAGCATGCAGGACAAAATTATAATGTAACCTCCCTGAGCTTATCACAGTGCAGCTATTAACAATTTAAGTGCCAAAACTTCACTTATCCCAAACAGGGATAGGAAAAAACAAGGTAAAACAGTGAGAGAACATGTGGAAAGCTGGTAGCTGGCTTGGTTGCTTCAGCCTGGCACTGGCTGGCTGCTGAGGCAGCTCCGCACAGGGATATAATGGGATACTGCAGCACTAGAGAACCGTGTGCACAGAAACTTGCCTAGGAGCATCAGGGAGTCCCACACTAGCCGTCCCCCCCTCCCTCTCTCTCTCTTCCTCTGCCTCTCCTTCTGCTTTTCCATTAAACATGATGCAAAAAATAAAATAAAATAAAAAATGAAACAGAGATCCATGAATGTATCTCTAAATGGAACTGCATGTGGAAAAACTGAAGAGAAACAGCAGAGACGCTCACTAACAATGAACACAAAAAACAACTTCAGAAGTGAAATATTCAGGCATGCTTGCAGACGGAGAATGCAGCTGCTTACCTTTTGTGCAGGTTGCTCTTTCCTGGACACCGAGGTCTTCCCCCTTCTCCGCAGATTCCGAGACACTTTGAGATAGAGAGAGAAATAATCAATCTCCTCTTACTTGCTCTTATTTCCAATTTCAGAATTAGAAAGTCAGGAGTCTAACACAGCAGTGTAGACACACCTTTACTCTGTCTTTACTCTGTAAACTCTGCCACATACACACAGAGACTCAAATGCACCCCAAGACTAGAGTACCCAAATTGATAAAGATCTGCTCAGGGGAGGGATAACAACTACACACACTCACACACTGCAGTTTTTTTTTTCTTTCTCTCGCTCAGTCGCTCTGCTGCTTTTTTTTTTCCTGCTGTCTTTGCCTGCACTGCTTCCTGATTGGCTAAACTGCTCTTCAATAACATAAGCTCTCCTCTTTAATTGGAAGGGGGCCAGTTATGTGGTGCACCAGAAGCCCTCCCGCCCAGCTCATCTTTTTTTTTTTTTTTCCCCTAAGTGTCTGTGGAGAAGAATGCTGAGCTCTGCAATTTCATATGCACCGAGCAAAGAAAAAAAAGGCATGTGTGTGTGTGTGGGAGAGAAAAGGAGTGAGAATGAGAATAAGGGTGAGCAGCAGAGGCGAGTCAATGCACTGCAGTGGGACAAGCAGACGCTGCATGGGAACAAAGAGACAAGAGGGCTTTAAGGCGAGGTGAGAACATATTTAGTTGCACAGTCCAGCACCAGCAGCACCTTGACTGTGACAGCAGGTCAGATGAAGGGAGATTTCCCCGTGCTCACTGCAGCACAGCTAGGTGGCTCTGCTGCAGTGTGGAGTCTAATTTCCAGGCAAGAAGGGGGATGGGAAGAGAGCAGGAGGAGGAGGAGAGCGGAGGCTGGGTGCAGTGATACCAAAGTCTTCCAGCCAGCCTGGATATATGGGAGGAAATGGGCAGCCAGCCGCAGTGTGCACAGCAGTTAATGCCTTTTCTTCATGAATTATTGAAAGTGCCCCAAAGGAGAATGGGAAGCTAGCAGGCAGCATACTGTTCAAGCAGTCTCGCCACTACTGGTGTTTATGATAATTACCAACACCTGAAGTGAATATCATCGCATTTTTAGATGAAGCCCTCTTTAGTTACTTCAATAAAATATCTTGAATGGGAAAATGTGTCTCATTACCTCTCTTCTTTCCACTTGAATTTCATCATGTGTTAAAAGGCTTTCCTATGCTGGAGAAAATGGATGTGCAGGCTTGACTTTGCGGTGTCAGATTCCCCGCTCTCTTTCATTCACATCTGGTCCATTGTTCCTCAGCTGCATTAAAGTACAATACCCCAGCAGATCAATAATGAATCATACAAAACATTGGCCATTTGGCGTAGTTATAATGAGCACTCCAGAAGTTATACGATGACCACAGAGAAAGGCACTGTTTGTTCAACCAACAATGTCAATGCCTAGAGAAAGAATGGGCAGATAATGAGATACCTGATGCTTTAGGCTCAGTGCGCTGGTATAAAATACCATATGGGATGTTAAACTAAGAGACAGTGTAACAAAACCCAGCCTCATCTTAATTTAGTGATAAATCTAGATTAAAGTGTTTTGGAAGTAGCCCCAACAGTGATCGCAAAAGAGACCTATAACAATGCCACTACCAGCTGGACATAAATTCATGTGGTTTCAGTTGATTCTGATTTGCAAAATAGAAGCTTTATTTCAATTTAACAGAGAACATAACATTTTTCCAACTTAAAAAAAAAAAAAAAAATCACCTTGGCTTCTTACTGTGAAAGTAATATACAAAAGTGCATCAACATAACAACAATCAACATATCCATCAGTCATGTGCGTCTGTTTTCCTTCATCACTGTGGTCTCTGCTTTCTCAGGAAGGCTATAGACTGTGATGGAGATGTCTGTGCGTTCGAAGACCTGTTCCAGTATCTCCGACACTCTTGCCCACTCGAGTCGATCCAGACCACAGCCAATACTGTCAGAGAAATAGATAAACCATTTAATCGCTGCGGCAACTTAATAAATGCAACACTCGGTTAATTTTAAAATTCATTTGTCAATTAAGCATCACAAAATAAAAAAAACTTTACAAACCGAGGCATTGATATTCTTGTTACTTGGTTCTTTAGGCAGTGTGACTTCATGTCCTCCAGGCTCTGTCTCAGGCTGTCATAAGTGGGTTTCTGGCTTGCCTTTTTCTTTGTGATCTACAATAAAGTAATAGGAAAGCAAGGCTTAAATTATGCTGCCCACAACAGCTTTTGAATAAATTTTCTTAATTTGTCTGAAAGTGTAAATCTAGTGTGTTTTAATCAACTGCTACATCTTTACCAGATAATAGACAAAACGTCCATCTCTTTTTAGTACGGCACACTGTCCTGTCAGCTTTTCTGTATGGATTAAAAAAATATTTATATAAAGATAATAGCCACATTAGAACAAGACTTGGTATAAACATGATTCATAAATCCCTATAACTTCACTGGGAGAACCAGACAACTCTAAGAGCTCATTTGGCATTGCTGTGGCACAAAGTGTCTGGGACCTATCTTGCTCAAACATCTTACCCAATCTAACCAGTGCCAAGCCAACTGATGTAAGGCCTTGTCTTAAGTAAAAAAAAAAAAAAAAAAAGGCTACCACTGTTGGCCTTTTGAATCCACTATCGTGTTGTTATTATTAATCATTTTTGAATTTATATAACAAAAAACAGCAACACTTGTTCATGTACAGTCAATGTTACACCATCATAGCTCATCTGTGACTGTATGACTGTACATCTATCAATTTCTATTCAGAGGCACTGCTGTCTCAAACCATTGTTTACAACCCATTGGAAACTAAAAATAAAGTTTCCAGACCAATGGTGCATGTCCACAAGATCTATCAATGCGTCACAACGCATTCTAGTGTCTTCATGCTTCATTTAGAGAGACTCTGCATGAAGCTGGCTGCTCTTCATGTGAATAAAGTTGTGGTCTAGGCTTTGTTATGCAAATTAGAGGCACGCAGCGCAACACCACCTCTGAACACTCCCCAAAAATTTCAGACGAATCATTGTTGAGTTAAAGCAGAGACAAATTCATCAACTGCATGTCTTAAACTTTGCCTCAAATGTTCTAAGAAACACACGTGAGCTATTTTTGAGACATAAAAGAACGTTTCCAAATGAGTCACTGTGTTAGTCCTGTTTGAAATTTCTGAGCAGACACAGTTTACAAAAAGAATTCATCCAGTCAAGTGCAGCTGGGTGTTTGCACAGGTTTAGGAGGTTATACAAGAGGAAGAGCGCCTGTCAATCATCCATTGTGGCACTGCCTAGTGGCGCGCCCGACGGGAATTCAAATACATATATATAATTCACATTTGCACATTTGTTATATGATACTAGATTGACTTTAAACAAGACTAAATACATCTGGAAGAATCTGGGTTAAATTTGTGCATCAGGAATATTGTGTACATCAAGTCAAATAGAATATATCTCAATGTGATATCAGGAAAAAAAAAACTCATATCCAAGCCTGTAACAAAAGGAAAGTGAACGAGGAGAAGGTTAAAGGGTTTTAACCTTTAAAAAAATGATTTTGTGCTGAGTAGAATGATCACAAGACATATCTTCATCACTGATGAATCTTTAATGAAAGGGTTGACTCACTTTGCTCTTTTAACTCCGTCACCCCTTGGAACTCCTTTTTGAACCTCACTGCTATACCTGCCCCCATGCGGCAGTCCTCACTGATGCAGTGAGCCAGAGATTCGTCCTTAGGACAGGAGAACAGGTTCCCGGTGACATAATTCAGACTCCACTTGTCTTCTGCAGGCTAACCAGGAGGGGGAGGCATTAGATAACGTGGTGAAGCATAACGACGCACCAACAAATTAACACTGGAGTCTGGAAAGAGAAACAATCCCATAAACTAAACTTTACCTTAACTGTGTCGGTGCAGGTCGACGTCTCAGGTTCAGAAGACATTGACGACCGAGACTAGAGCACTTGTAGGGCGACTTGATTGGCTGTAAAGAGTCTTGAACACACACTAAAACAACGCGGGATTATCGGCATTCACTTTGTACTGGAAGACTCGGTTACTAGTTTACTGTACGTTAATACAGTCGCTCGTATAACTTTCAAACTGCTGACTGCATTAAGCTGCTTTATTTACATACCTTACACACTGCTCGGTAAGCTAGTTGATTTGGAGCAAGCTGCTACATTACATGTCTCGTGAGAAAAGGCGAGACTTTGTGGAGGTGCCACACCTACAGAATGCCTGAAGGCTTATGGTAAATATGCAGAGCGAATAATTTAAACTTTTCATCAGAATAATTATAAAATAATAATAATAGAAAACCTTTTTTTTTTTTTTACCAGAATACACTAATCTTTATGTTTAGAAGTCCTTTATTCAGTGAATTCTGGTGGTATTCTTGATAGTTTATGTTTTAAGGAATTCATACAATTATATTTGTGTGATTTATTAGTATGTTTATTGAAGAACGTTTATGCTTATAATTATTACACATGAGAAAATACTGCAAGGGCAGAAAACCGAAACCTACATCATGATAGGCAACAATAAATAAGGTCACAACTGCAAAGCTTGTGAAAATCTGCAAGCTAAACCACAGTCTCAGCACTGTGTCCTGGACATATATCTAAATATGATATAACAGCATTAAAGTATATACATTACCACTAAAGGTTTGGGCACACCTTCTCATTCAGTGGTTTTTCATTATTTAAAAATTGTCTGCATTGTAAATTAATACTAAAGTCATCCAAACTATGAAGAAATACATATGGAAATATTAGTAAACAAAAAGTGTTAAACAAACCAGAATATGTTTTATAATTTAGATTCTTCAAAGTGGGCACCTCTTACTTAGATGAGAGCTTTGCACATCTTGGCATTTCCTCAGTCAGCTTTATGGGGTGGTCACCTGGAATGGCTTTCAGTTAACAGCTGTGCCTTGCCAAGAGTTAGTTTCTTGAATTTCTTGCCCTCTTAATGTGTTTGAGACCATCAGTGGTGTTGTAAAGAGGTAGAATTGGTATACAGTGAATAGCCCTATTTGAGTAATGTCCTAATCCATATTATGGTAAGAAATACTCCACTAAGTAAAGAAAAATGACAGTCCATCATTACTTTAAGAAATGAAGGTCAGTCAATTCGAAACATTTCAAGAACTTCGAAAGTCTCCTGAAGTGCAGTCGCAAAGACCATCAAATGAAACTGGCTCTCCTCAGGACCACCCCAGGAAAGCAAAACCAAGAGTTACCTCCGTTACACAGGATAAGTTCATCAGTTACCAGCCTCAGAAACTGCAAGTTAACAACACCCCAGATAAGAGCCCACCTAAATGATCCACAGATTTCAAGTAGCACACACATCTCAACATCAACTGCTCAGAGAAGATTTTTGGTTCTAAACGCCATGTCTTTGTAAGACTCAAAAAAGGTGAGCGGATGGTTCCTAGTTGTGTAGTTCTCACCGTGAAGTAAGGAGGAGGAAGTGTGATCATATGGGGGTGCTTTGCTGGTGACACTGTTGGTGATTTATTCAAAATCCAAGGCACATTTAACCAGCATGGCTACCACAGCATTCTGCAGCGACATGCCATCACATCTGGTTAGCACTTAGTGGGACCAGCATTTGTTTTTCAACAGGACAGTGACCCCAAACACACCTCCAGGGTATGTAAGGGCTATTTGAGCAAGAAAGAGGGTGATGGAGTGTCGTGTCAGATGACCTGGCCTCCACAATCACCTGATCTAAACCCAAATGAGATGGTTTGGGATGAGCTGGACCGCAGAGTGAAGGCAGAGCAGACAAAAGTGCTCAGCACCTCTGGGGAATCCTTCAAGACTGTTCAGGTGATTACCTCATGAAGCTGATTGAGAGACTGCCAAGAGTGTGCAAAGCTGTAATCAAAGCAAAAGGTGCCACCTTTGAAGAATCTAAAATCTAAAACATATTTTGTTTAACACTTCTAAGTTTACTACATGATTCCTTACGTGTTTCTTCATAGTCTGGATGACTTCAGTATTAATTTACAATGTAGGGAAAAAAACGTTGGATGAGAAGCTGTGTTCAAACTTTTGACTGGTACTGTACGCACAAACTGTAGCAGTCACAAAATTACAATATGAAAAGTCACACATGAGGATTGTGTATGACAGATTGACAGTCTGTGTTCCAGCCTAGAAGTCCGCACTGCGTCGCCGCTCACTGAGCCAGTCTCCAGGGTTGACATCCATCTGCAGCATTTTCATCACCCACTTGTCCCTCCGTGCTCCATCGATGAACTCATCCAGTGAGAGCTCCCCTAAGTGACGGAGGACAGTTATTCTGTGGGTTATTCTTTTAGTATACATTTCTCTATTCCGGAATTTATAATTTTGACAGACAGATGACCATTGTAAAGCTTGTACCCACTTTTCCTTTTAATATACACAAGCACCAATTAATACACTTTCCGTTTTACATGAGCGCTTTACAAGGCCATTTCAGCAGCCTGACACAGAAGTTTTAAATGACCCACAGAAACCTTTAAAACTGTCAGAAACCATTACAAACACTCACCATCCCCATTTTCATCAACCAGCTCAAATATCCGGTCAACCACTTGGTCTGGGGTCAGCAGATTGCATTCTTCATCCAGCTCTCCATGGCAGGCTTTCTTCAGCCGATAAATAGACTGAGTGACAGAAAAGGGTGTTACATGACTCCTTCGCTGACTACAACTCATTACAGCTGACTGATGGAGCACTTTATACTCTTTAAAATGTTACAGGTTTACATATGCAGTATACATGGGGACTATAAAATAGTAAACATTACCTCCACAATTTCTAGGAGCTCTGTTTTGTCGATGCACCCGCTTCCATCTTTATCATACATTTTGAAAGTCCATTTTAGTTTATGCTCCAATTTTCCCCGAAGGACTAAGTTCAAAGCTGCCACATACTCCAAGAAATCAATGGTGTTGTCCTGTATACACAAGAAGTTCAAAGGTTATGAAGGACTATAGTGATGTCATTAAGGACCTAAATGTTTACTTCCTTTGGCAATTTAAGTGTCTGTATTGCAGTATGCTGAGAATAGTCTAATGGCAGTCAAAATACCTACAACTGCACCTAATCATTTTTCATAATTAATCAGTGTGGACTTTAACCTGTCAGAGAATGGAGAAAATTACCCATCATTCCTAAAACCAAGCTGAAACATCCAGTTTACTTGTTTTACTATTCTCGCTTCTGAACCTGGTACATTAACATTTGTGACTTTTTTTTTCCTTCTCAGCCATAAAAATTGCTACAAGTGATTTTTCTGCTCTTCAATTAATAAAATACATGCATCAGATAAAACAGTAAAAATAATCCTTCCACTCAACAAATATTCACTAATACCTGTTGTGTAGCAGTTAACAATATTAAAATGAGACTGAAGTTTGTACTTACTCCGTTTTTGTCAAACGCTCGAAACATGTTTTCAATATAATCTGCCGCCTCCTTGTTATGAGTAACGCCAAAAAAACTCTTGAACTCATGCATGAACAGAGTCCCGCTTGGGCATTCCACAACAAATTTTTTGTACCATTCCTGCAGCTCCGCCACATCGATCTCCTTGTCTTGGTCATTATCTTCGCTCAGGCGCTGACCCATGATGGTAATATTTTTATTAAACTCCCCGAAAACACTGATGTTAGTTCTTACATTACATGAACCCGGTTTGACCTGGTTACATTTTTTTTTAAGCCTCTGCCTACATTACAAAATGAAGAAGTGCTCAGTTACAGAGCCAGTGACTGCATCTAAGTTTGTGCAAATCAGCAAAAACCAAAATGATCAGTATGGCATCAAAGTCCATAGAAGCTGAATTGTTATTGGGCTCTCTATTGTGGCAAATCCTTTCTGAAAGTGAGGACGAGACACAGACTGCTATGGATCACATGATAACGGATTAGAAATGAACACTTGTCAAATTCAATTAGTTCACAGACAGATTATGAGAGGATTGTGTTGCTGCTTGTACCTATACTGAAAGGAAAACTCTACTGTATGCGAGCTTCGTGGGGGAAAAAAGGTTTCACGGGCCTCTCCTTTCATTGATATGAAAAATTGAATATTATTTAATGATCAGATTTCAGTTTACATTAAGGTAAAAATGCCCAAGGTAAACTAAGGACTAAGGTGTGTATAGTGTATAATAGTGTAAAATTGAGTGATTTAAGTAATTCAAAAGCAGAACTGGAACTCAAATTTAAAATTTTTAAGTGATATTTTTGAGGGGATAATCACCTGAATTGATAAAATTAACAAACTAAAGGTCAAGCATATTAAGATAAAATATTACTGGTGGACACATAGGTAATCTATTCCAGAATAGAAAACGCCTGACCTGCCTGATGATTCATTTAGTTATCCCTGGAAACCCCGACCTTCAGGTGGCAGGTAATTAACTGGTACCTTGTTTACCCTTTAAATGCCCACTCCAGTGTTACTGAAACCTATAATAAAAGTGACGTCACTAGTTATGAACATTTAATTACACCTTTTCCAAACTATATAATAAAATAATATAATAATTATATTTTATACTCAAACATCAAGCAAGCCTTGGCTTTTTTGAGTATAAGGCAGGCCATAGGAATTTGGAAATAGATATACTTTCTCAATAGAACAACAGCATCAGTGTTAGCAGCATCTTATCATTTGTTTATAGGTGAAAACAAGGCCTGGCCCATTACCTTCCTGGTTATGATACATGCTGACAACAGGGATAGTGATAATCTTAGCTTAGAGGTTTCAAGGCCACTGAGGAGTCACCAGATAATATCCTCAGACGATTAAAATGCTTCACATCTTCGGTCTTACACAAGAGATTGTTTTCCCTCCATCCAGCGTACAAATACTTTTACCTGCCCTCATCATTCTGCACCCATGGCTGGCAGCTTTCACTAATGTACCATTTACAGATATGGCACTGTTACTTCTAGAGTTTTAGCTCGGTAAAATAAAAACAAGCTTTCAGAAACAAGGCTTTCAAAAAGGGAGCAAGCAAGCATGTTGGAAGACACACTTACTGTATGAGGTTGGATCCTTTTTGCTGTCATAACTGCCTTAATTCTTCATGGCATTACTTTAACATGGTGCATGAAACATTCCTCAGAGATTTTGATCTATATTGACACGATAACATCACACAGCTGCTGCAGATTCATCAGCTGCACATCCATGATGGGAATCTCTTGTTCCACCACATTCCAAAAGTGCTCTCCTGCTGGAAGTAACCATCGGCAACAATATTCAGGTAGGCTGTGTGGCGGCGCAGCCCAAAGAGGAGGCATGGGCCTGCCCTCCTGTAGGCCCACCACCACCGCAGGAGGTGCCGTAAGGGTCGGGTGCAGTGTATGTCTCTAGATTGGCAAACTGGGATGGTGGTTCCCATCTTTAAGAAGGGGGATTGGAGGATGTGCTCCAACTATAGGGGGATCACACTCCTCAGCCTCCCTGGGAAAGTATATGCCAGGGTACTGGAAAGGAGAGTTGGCCCATTAGTCAAACCTCCGATTCAGAAGGAACAATGTGTTTTTTGTCCTGGTCCCTCCAGGAGAGGAGAGTGGGAGAATGACAGATGGTTTGGGGCCATCGCTGCAGTGATGCAGATGCTGCACCGGTTCTTCGTGGTGAAGAGAGCTGAGCTTAAAAGCAAAGCTGTTGATTTACATCTCCACCCTCACCTGTGGTCATGAGCTTTGGGTAGTGACCAAAAAAGTGAGATTTCAGATACAAATGGTGGAAATGGGCTTTCTCTGAAGGGTGGCTGGCCTCTCCCTTAGAGATAGGGTGAAAAGTACAGTCATTAAAGAGGGGATCAGAGTAGAGCTGCAACAAGTCCACATTGAATGGAGCCTGTTGAGGTGGTTTGAGCATCTGACTAGGCTGCCTCTTGGGTGCCTCCTGGGTGAGGTGCTCTGGGCATGTCCTACCAGGAGGAAGCCCCAGGATAGACCCAAGACATGCTGGAGAGATTACATGACTTGGCTGGCCTGGGAATGCCTCAGTTTTCCCCAGGATAAGCTGGAGGAGGTGGCTACAGAAAAGGAAGTCTGGGATTCTCAGATGCTGCCCCCTGTGACACGGCCCCAGATAAGTGGAAGAAAATGGATGGATGGACCTTTTACACCACCAGCAGCAGAATAAACCTTTGATATGAGGCAGGATGGAGCCATGCTTTCACGTTGTTTACGCCAAATTCCGACCCCATGATCTCAATGTCACAGCAGAATTCGACTCATCACATCACGCAACATTTTTCCAATCTTCTGTTGTTCAATTTTGGTGAGTTCTTGGAAATAGCAGCAGTTTTCTGTTCTGTCAAGAGTGGCCCCTGACATAGTCTTCTGCGGCTGTAGCCATCTGCAAATCTGTTCAGAGATGCTCTTCTGCATACCGTAGTTGGTGAGTTACTGTTGTGTTCATATCATAGATATATATATACATAGATACCTCGTTGACTGGTTCGGCCCGCTGATGCGACGTAACTGTGTGTCCGCCAT
>JAVDPK010001817.1:14189-28755 GCA_034780415.1 Cichlasoma orientale | reverse complement strand
CTAAAGGTGGCGTGTGGAAAATGAAAGTACCCAAAGAATGCACTGTAAGTGATAAAACACTTTCATGCATTTATTTAGTACATTATCTACTTTCATGGCCGTTAAGCAAAATTGTCTTATTTACAGTCTGCTGTGTGGAAGGAGTTGCTTTTGGCTACTATTGGAGAACAGTTCAGTGATCATTGTGCTCCAGGTAAAATTCTTTGAAACTGTCTTGATTGTGAAAATTATCTTAAATGATTTTTATGCAAAACAGCACTGCTATTAGAGCTTGCAAACACTATGGGCTGGAAACATTGTGGTACTGTTCTTACAGAGGATGAAGTCGTTGGAGTCAGCGTTAGTGTGAGAGACAGAGAAGATGTGGTTCAGGTCTGGAACGGAAACGCTTCTTGCGTTAACGAGTCGAACATCTTGGGAAGAATCAACGAGCTTCTGCCACAAATACCTTTTAAAGCAGTGTTTTATAAACGTGAGTATTTTTATTCTTTTCCATGGCATTGTTTTATTTATTTATTTTAATGAATGCAACCATGACATGTGATAATCTATTCTTTCAGCCCATGAGGAGCACCACGCTTTTGAAGGAGGTAGATCAAGACATTAGCAACTTTTGAGCACCTTTGTTTTGTTGTTTTTTCTGTTTTGTTTTTGCTCATGAACATGTTTTTGGGCGTAAAATACTGGGGCAAATTTAGAAGTATCTGAGTTTCATGTATCATCTTAATTACCTCAATGTAGTTTAAGTATTATACCTCAAAGTTGAGGAAATTTCACATCTTTTGATCACTACTGTCATTCATGAGAAAATAAAAATCATTTAGCCACAAGTAAAAACTATTTAGTTTAATTATATTTACAGCAGTGTTTGTATGTTTTGGTTTGGGTTTTTTTGGTTAGTTTGTTCTTTTATACTGCACAGTTTTACAAAATTGTAACCAAAACATTAGGTTGTGTAGATGTATTCTGGCTTACTTTGTGCAGTTTACCAAGCACAGAAAAAGCTAGCTCTTTGAACTAAATCCTGTTTTTGGATTTATAAGGACGCAAAGTATCACAAACCTTTATATTAACAACACATTACACAGCTTTTGTAGCCAGCTATTTTCTCTTTTTGTAAATTACAGTCAAAATAATGTTGTTTAGTTAGGACAAGATAAATATTTAGTGTACTGTAAAGCCAATATTTGAGCATAAATTGCACCTTTTTTTTTTTTTTTTAATTTTCTTGTGTAGAAAACGTGGAAGGTGAGAGGAATATATTAGTGTTATAATAAACTGACCTTGGTGCACAAGACACCTTGAGTAGATGCTGAGAAATATATGCAATAATTTCTATTATGTAGAAAATTTGCTGTGTTGTAGCTGCCATTTTTATTTAAGCCTCTTCTCTATATCAAGCACTTTGTACTGTGTGTGTGTGTGTGTGTGTGTGTAAGACATCTGATAGTCCCTCTAGAATTACAGCATATGGAGTTGTGATACCTGAGACCAAATACGCTCTGGTTTTGTGTCACGTTTTCTCATCAGATGTAATGCTGTTTTTATGCATTCTTTTAAATTTGACACGCATCACTTAAAATATATATGTATAAAACTGGCCTCAGGAAAAATGACCAATAAATACACAACACGCAGAAATCTGCCACAAGGGCACAAAAAAGCTGTTGCTGTTTTCATTCAATTGAAATTTATCTATGAAGTGATGCTGTCATGGCAGCAATGCCAAAACTGCACGAGTTTATTTCTGCTTAACTAAATCTGTTTTAGTTTCTCTAAAATCCATAGCTTTACCGTGTTTGTCCCCTGTGGTGTCATATGTGTAAAGCTGTATCTGTAGAATTTAAAATCAGCCATGTTTGGGGAAATGTTTAAATTCATGTCATTCACATCTCACCAAAGGCGCCTTTTCAGCAGAGCTGGGGTTTTTTTTGTTTTTTTAAAAGTACTGATACTGTAGTACTAAGACAATTTACTTCATTTCTACAGAGCTATAAAGTATGTATCGACACCCACAGAAAGATTGCTGCTGTCATTTATCAAACGTTGAAGTGTTTGTTATGCTGGCTCAACCTGAATTCTGTGCTGAAATGAAAAGGACTGGAGGAGTTACTTTTCTAATAAGACATTTGCCAGAATTGCTTTATTTACTCTGTGTTGTTCAGTTTATGTAGTAATGTTAAAAGCACATACTGTAGGATAAGAGAATAACAATAGCGTTTTCTTGCACATGTACAGTTGACTGATCACTTCAGATCTCAGATTGTAAGTGATTGTTGATCTTGGATGGTGCCTTGTGTTCATCAGCAGTTTACAATGTTAAAGTCCTCTGTATTCAGCATGCTGGAATTGTATGTTTCTCCATTAGTTTTACACATGTTAAAGAAAAATAAAGACATTTAAACTTCCATCTGATTTCTCTTCTGAATATTTTTATGCAGCAATTTAAGTTCTCCAAGTATGGTTTTGGAATACAATAAAATGTACTTTATAGCTTCCATTTTATGGCAACTTCAAGTAAAATGTCTCCCTCTTGCGGTCACATCAAAGCATGGGCATAAAAATAGAATGCTATGCTCTCATTTCTAACTCTCGTCATCATACTTGGTGTAGATTTGTCGTTTTTGCAGTGACTATAATTACACCTTATAGAGTTTGATCATCCTTAAGGCCCATATTAACACCACTACAAAAGGTAATGAGCAAGATTCTCGTACTGATCTACGTTTAAAAGGTACGAAATAAATGCCTATGTACCGAGAGTCTACGGTCAGTAGCGCAAGTGAAGACCTCTCCTTTTGCACTGAACTGAGAAGCCTTCGTGCAAGCTGTTAAAAAGTAAATAACACATAATGCCACATACATTGAAAACAATGTCAATGTTACCGATCCATCTGAAAACGATATTTATTAAAAAAAACAAACAAAAAAGTTTTTCATTCCGCTACAGCAGAAGTGATTTCTGTTGGCTGAGAAAACGAGCAAGCGTTGATAAGTTTTGAATTATTAATTTTAATGCTGTCATGATATAGCTTTAAACAATTAGATTTCAAGATATTAACCCGTGCAAGAGTATTAGATTGTCCGTTTTATTTGGGATTTAATTGAATTGTAATTTTCTCTATTTATTTTACATGCTCGGTTTCTCGAAGTGTGGATTTTTTTTTCCCTTCATTAAAATGTTTTATTTTTTCATAAGCTGTACACCTGTCCTTTGGAATAAGGGTATTTAGTATATATAAAACAAAAAATATATATATATATTTTTTTTTTACTGATAAAATGCGTCAAAATTTAAGCTGCCCTCAAACAGTCCGCGTGTGAACCTGACGTCACCATTGTTTACTTTTACCTAAGCCACGCCCTCTGTTAGCAACTTGTGGCTAGCTCGGTACCGAGGAAGGCACAGCTCCGAGGGATTTGATTCAGACACCACCCCGAGTCGAAGACTATCCTCGTGTACATAATTCTGTGAGTAAGCGTAAATTCAGTCACACGCTATCACCCATTAAATGAACAGAAAATGTAACATCACATTTATTTTTATATTAGCGTGGGGGGCGAAACGAAGAGGAGACAGAAACGTTTCTTGAAAGCTAGCGTCAGGACTACTGCTAGCTTTTGTTGTAGCAGCTACTGTTAACAAATATGCTTCCCGCAGTGTTGGCTGTTTTCTTGCCTGTTATATTATTGCTAATAGCTAAGAATAGGGTATGTGCATAGTTAACAAAGCAGACTTTATAATTCCCGTTTTCTCCGGCTGCGTGTCTTATATTAGCTTATTGCTTAAGTCCTTAATAGAAATCTCAGATTGCAGTGGATTGCGGATATCGATTTCATTCTCACTGATTATTACATTTATGTAATTAACAAAATAATGTCTGCATTACGTTACGTTTATTCATCATTTTGAGCTCAGGATGTAAGGTGTTGGCTGCGTGTTGAAATGGTCGGCTGTACGCTACGCTCTGGATGTAGTTAGGCGTGACGCTGAGTTAACTTCAGACAATACAACCACAGCTTGTTAAATATGGACTGAGTATATGTTATTCAAAAATAATTTAACAACTGTATGTCTTACTTGCACAATCCTACTCATTGCTTTGATTGGTTGTATTTAAGATGGGCAGTGGTGCCTCGTGGACGAAAGCAAACTAAAACCTACACTAAGCTACTGGTTCAGTTGGTGCATAGCAAAATGTAGTGGTTTAGATTGAGGGAATTGATAATTCATTTCAAGTAACAGCACTAATGCTGGCAACATGTTTCTGGCGTAATTGGATAAACATTCACATTAACCTTTCAGCAAATTGAAATTCATTCAAGTGGTCTGAGAGGCAACTAGGTTCCTACACCTCAGCTGGGCATTACAAAATCCAAGCCAGAATTAGTATGAAGATCAAAAGAAGCCATATAGGACGTAAGATCCATAAGTAAAGGACTACCATCCAATAGACCGGGATTCAAGTAGAGTGGGAAATCAAAACTCAACACTGACCTTTTTTTGGGGGGTGGGGGGGGGTCTTTTATAGATTTCTGCCTACTATGAATTCAGCATAATTCTGAGAACTTGTTTAGGATCATATGGTTTTCTCAGTATCACTTACATAAGCCAGCAGTTAAATAATGTACTATTTAGTTATTGATTATAACTGGTGCCATGCATGGAGCCAGTCAAAATATATTCTTGTACAGCATTTATTTATTTATGAAAGCCTCCTTGCAGTGTTCTTACTTTTTTTTTTAAATAGTGGTGGTTCCCATTTCTGGAAAGTTGCCTTTGAGGTGAGAACAGTAAAAGTCATGTACTTGCTATTCAGTCCATCTCAAAAATGCTGGCACTACAGCACAGCTGGATAAAAATAGTTTTGTTGCATGCATAACGAAACTTGTGAGGGAATGACACTATATTCAGCCTGGTTTTTAAAACTAAAAGTAACCCCCGACCTCTTTAAAAAAGCTTTGACTGGATGGAAGTACTGTCCTCCTGCAGAGCAAATCCTGAAAGCAAAGCAGACTGTGGATGTCTCATCAACAGCTGCGTGCTTTGATCAGATATGTTTAATATTATAAATTGTAGGAATTACCTAGTTTTTAACCAGCAGGTTATAACTTGTCAGTGAATGACATATCAAGGCTGCTAGACATAATTTTCTATTCTGTAGTCATCCTTTAGTTTTCCAAACAAAACCCAAAAAAAAACCTCTTGCTACTATTTTGGTCATGACTTTATCTGAGTGTATGTAATCTTATCAGATTGTCTGTCAGATGTTTCTAAAATGTTGACATTGACATTCTGTCGTGCCTAACGGATTGATCTGATTAACAGATTTAACAGACTTGAATATGTGGCTGTGGGTATTGCTGAAAATAATGGCTTTATCCTTGAAGCTACGTGGTCTGTTTCATTTTGGGCTTTCTGTGTAGCTTTCCATCTGCTTATAGTTGTTTGCCTACTTTATTTATCTTTGTTTATCCTGCTTAGCTTTTGACTCAAACACTCCCAAGCTGTATACATAAAAGCCTACTTGTGCATTGTACTACCTGCCACAGCCGTTTATCGCACCACCTGGTTAATGGTAAATTGTTCCAGAAGGAAGATATGTTTGCACATAAACACGAATCCAGGGCCCCTGTGTTTACTGTAGTCATGGCAGCACTCGGGTATTCAACAAATAGACCTACCGTCCTTCTCTCTCCCTTGTAGAAGAACATGTTTGTATTGCAGGGTAGGGCTGTAACAAAGTAGTTTTTGACTTTGGTATGAGTTAAGTTCCTCTCACATGGTAATAGAGACTACTGAATACTGTTAAAGTTATCTTGAAGGACCTGGTATGACCTTTTGAAGTCATAGCCTTGTCAAAAGTCTCCAGACAGTAGTATTCACCTTGTCTGCCCTCTAAATTTTAAGATATAATAATGCTTTATCCAGTTGTTTTTATTTACACACATTTCCTTCTACAGGTCAGTGAAGTCCAGATGCATGAGTCTCGGTCAGAACCAACAATCCACACCATTCAAACAAATCAGACAGAGAACGGGAATCATACTGAGAATGAATGTCGACTGAGGAGTAGCCAAACTCCTCCTCCAGAGGCACCCAGGGTCAGTCACTCCCAGCTGCATCTGTTCAATACATCAGAGTCAGGCTATTAAAAAATACACACATACGCACAGTTTTGTCATATACAGTACCAGTTAAAGGTTTGGCCAAGTCTCTTTCCATCTCTTCAATGGATCAGTGTTTGTTAACTTTGTGTGCTTGTGTTTGCAATGTGATTTCCAAATTAGTTTGTAACTGACAGTGAAGACACCGCTTAACTCAGGACCACCTTCTGCTCTGCTGTTTGTGCTGCAGACAGTTCTGAGAGTATTTTAAATGAAGTCAGTACTGCTGTGATGAACGTAACTGATATGATAAATATACTGTTTTTAAATTTCCCAAAGCAACGTTTTCTGAAATATGTAATAAAGAAGTGAATAAATTAAATAAATAAATAAAAAGTGTCCATATCAGAACATATAGGTCAGCAGCAGATAATCTTGACCAAAAGATGGATCGGCCTGGCTAAATATCTTTGAGTTTTTGGCTGTTAATTAGACTAACAATCAGATGACACGAGGGCTTTAGAAAATCGTGATTAAGAGATAATCATTTGTTTGCTGCAGCCCTGAAGCAAGCTACGTTCTGTTCAGAAATGCTCTCATGTTTTTTCTATTGAGTGCATATTTGTTACTCTGATACAACACATTATTGGGGATGTCAAAATGTTTGTCCACAATGCTACAAGTATGTGTTGTAACTGAAGCAGATGTGTTTTCTTCACTAAAGTGTGAATATTTATTCTGGATTTGATTTTATGTATAACTAGTCTGGTATCCAACCATCACACATTTATTTGCACATACCAGGTAGATGATGCCGTCGAACTCAGTGGGTACAACTTATTGCTATATGACAATTTGACATACTTTGTTTTGCCTTTTTAACTTGTAAACCTATCCCTGAATGTCTTGTTTTATTTGTCTCTGATTCTGCAGTCTGCAGTGTTTTATATTTACTCTGAAGGGGAGCACAGGGATGGGGGAGTTGGTGCGGTGAGGTTTAGAACGGGAAGGAGGGCGTAACTCCTATTTGGCAGAGGGATCACTATTATATTGTTAGTTTTGTTCATGCTCACATCATGTAGGCTAGAGAGGCTGTGTTAGATTGTCAGGCAGAACGTTGTTACTGAGCAGTATTTGTCTTCTTTCAGTGCCGAGATAAACATTTCAATGGAGACTATCAGGTTTGTCCAACTCTTTTTTTTATTTGTTCTGTGAAATTGTGGTGGCAGACGTTTTAATAATAGAAGGTTTGTTTCTTTGAATTATTTTACTTAGTTAAAATGTCTACGTGTGTCTATGCATGTGTTATACTTTTTTTTTTTATTACACTCGACTTCATTTGAGTTTACTTTTTTAAGCCACATCGATTAGGACATTTTAGTAAGCAATACATCTCATAAGGGGTGGCATATTGTGTTTGTTTTTCAGCAACTTTTCAGCATTTCTATTTGCTGTCAGTCATCTCAGAGTTCACAAGACCAGTCTTGCGGGAACAGATCTGTGTTTACACTCAGTTGCTCACTGGTATGACTTTCAACAATAACAACAACAGAAGATGTTTGGACTTGCTGGCTGCCATGGCAACAGGGATTAGGCAAAGGCTGTTGTTGTGTTGATGGTGTCCACAGAAAAATAGAGGGGCCAACTGGCTCTGTCTGTGGGATAGACCTGTTTTCATTGCTTTGATGGCCACCTCTGCAGCATTGAGTTTCATAAGAAAGGACAAACTAAGAGGCAGTCATCTGTTATTGTTAGCCCAAAGCCTCTGTGAAATTCACTGTCAGTTTGTTTACCCGATTCAAAACAGACTCTGCCTTGGAGAGAAATGTTTGTTTGTGGTTCAGACCTTAATTAAAATACGAATCTCAAGTTCTGTTTTCGTAAACAGGCTCTGTATGCTTTTTTATTCATTATTTATATCTCTGTGCAATTTTGATTACTCTGTTTATGTTTACTGTAAACATCCCTTGAGCTGTGAGGCTTGACAGTGAGGGGGAGGGTGTGGTAATTGCTGCATTCCTAGCAGAGGATGTTGTTGTTGTTGTTGTTGTTGCTTTTGTGGTACTGGTTGTTGTTGTTTTGATGGAGTTCTAATTCCCCTAAGCCATCCAGTGCTGCTGTTGTTTTTGTTTGGCTCATTTTTAGCTGAAATGGTTGTAAATCCAGTTCCCAGAGACTGACCAATGAAGTGGGAATAATACATAATACTAGTACTGTGAGTAACTATAAATATTTTTATTGAATTTGTGTAAGATGAGTATAGCTCCAGTAGTTAGTTGACAAATTGATTAGTTGATTGATGTAAAATTATTTAAAAATCTTATAAGATATAAGAATACAGTATATGATAGAAATACAAGAAATCCGGTTACTCCAGAAATATGGTGGTCTCTTATTGTCTCTTACCCTAAAAATAGATTTTTGTTTACATGTAAGTGCACCGATGGCCTGCACTTGCATGGAATTGTTGTTTGTTGCACAACCAGAGAAACCTATGTCCTTGTGTTGTATTGTACTTGCCTGTCGCTGCAGCAGCGTGTCCTTTCACAGATTTGACTTCCTCATTGTTTGTTTTTTTTCCATGTGTAGATTTTAACCTTTCTATTTTTTTCTTTGATGAAGGTTCCAGTGTCATTGTCCATGATGACCCCACCAGCAGAGGCTCCTAAGCAGCTGCAGCAGACATCACAACAGCAAGTCCTCAGTCCCCAACAGCTTCAAGCCTTGCTACAGCAACAGAAAGCACTCATGTTACACCAGGTAATTCGTGTTTAATGTTTTTTTTTTCTCTTCTACACTGAGCGCAATTCTTTTGTGAGGTTAACTCCAGTTGTGTCAACATGTCTGCAGCAGCAAATTCAAGAGGTCTTCAAGAATCAGCAAGAGCAGCTTAATATACAGCTGTTGCAGCAGAAGAATGCTGGGATTGTTAGTCAAGAGGTAACCTTTATTTGTTAAGCATTGTTTTTATCTGCTATAGAGATAATGTGTATAAATATCAATTTTAGGGAAAAGGTTTGTTCAGTTCGCAGTGCTTAATTTAAAATGAAGGAAATTGACTAATACTAAATTATGATTCTTATTGCAACCAGAGCTCATATTGTTTTGCCTGGAATAACCCTTTTACAAGTTCCAGCTCTGTGTTTGTAGATTGTAAGTGATGTATAAAACAGCACTAAAACTAAACTGTAACAGCAGCAGGTTGGGGTTATATTCAGTGTTTTATAGGTGGTGAAAGATTTTTATGACTTCCAATTACTTTAAAGGCTGCTGTATACTGTTTCCACTCTGTTTACATCAGGTTTATGTATTAAAGGTACATCACATGTTCAGCAAGTATACGTTGCCCTCTCCTAGTATTTACATTTGAAAGCTTTGTGGACTTGAGTGCTCTTTCTGGTACCAGCAAGTGTGTTTGGTGTCCCATTTACAGTGAAAAGCCACACATTAACTTGTGTGCATGTATTGTATAACAGCATGACATCATCACTGTGTCCTAAAATTCTTCATCCATTTCCACTCACAATACGTACTTTCTGTTTGCTATTAACAGAAAATCATGAGATAAGTTGATATTTGTCTGAGTGCACAGGGCAGCAAGTGTGGGTGTTTAGGCAGAGAAATATTTTGATGTGTTCTAGCTCAAATTTGCTGTATTTAGTTTTGGCCATTTCAGTGAAAATTGTCTGCAAAAAAGAGTTGGTGCTGTTTTTCATCATTTGTTTTGGACATTACAATATTATAATAAATAAGGAGTTCACTGACTGATGTCCTCTCGTAGCTCACTGCCCAGCAGATTGCCATCCAGCAGCAGCTCCTTCAGGTGCAGCAGCAGCACCTCCTCAACCTGCAGAGGCAAGGCCTGCTGTCTGTGCTTCCTACCAGCCCCGCTACAGCTCCAAGTATGTGTCTTGCATGCCTTACTGCAGAGTCATTTATTGCAGAACACAAACACCTAAACAGAATATTGTTAGGTACAGTCGTTAGTTTTTAAATAAACACTGATGCTATGTCTGCTCCAAGATCTTATTGATTTTATTATCTTCAGATAACAATGTAAAGTGTCTCATGTATATGTAGTAACATCTCACTGTATTTTATAACAATCTCTCTATTGTGTACTCGTGCACTTTTAGGCTGTGAGAATGGTAGTATTTTGTCACCTGGTGGAGACACCAGAGAGTCTTCCAGTCAACAATCTACCACCAATGGTCAAACTCTTCTGAAGAAGAAAGACAGGTGCTTTTGAAAGTCGCAGTTTAGTCTAATCGTTAGTATTTTTTGTGTATATCTAGCTCTCGGTGCACTCACTTTGTCCCAACATGTGCTCTGCAGTGGCCCACTGGATGAAATTACACAGAACAGCCATCCTCTATATGGAAATGGGATGTGTAAATGGCCTGGCTGTGAGACGGTCTTTGGAGACTTTCAGGCATTTCTCAAGTGAGTGTTGAAATCTAGCGTACCTTTAAAGCGGTGTTCAGTCTTATATACTGAGGTGTGCTGTAGCAAAATTGATATAGTAAAGATAATGGATAGAATTGTACATATATTCAGTATTATGGTTAGGAGCTGTGAGCAGAGCATTGTTTTGCTCTCTCTCCTGTTTGTGCAGGATGTGGTTTCATGATTTTGAATTTGTTTGCAGACATTTGAACAGTGAACACACACTGGATGACAAGAGTACAGCACAATGTCGTGTGCAGATGCAAGTGGTTCAGCAGCTGGAACTGCAGGTACATATGTATTTTCTTTTACCTTTTTTTTTTCTTTTTATATTTTGTTGCTTTTTTCGTTGGTTGTCTCTTGTTTTTCAAAACGCATCTGTTACTTTAAAAAAATTGAATGTGAATGTAACCATGATTATTAGTGTTTTATCAAGTCTGTTTTTTTTTTCATTCTCAAAGTGAATGTGAAACTTTTTGCAGTTGTGGTGTGTTTTCACACCAGGCCTTTATATACACCTCTCAGGAGGCCAGAAAATAAGTAGTTTCCACACTAAACTTCACACTGTCATGTAACACAGGCTGTGAATTAATCGTCCATAAACTGCTATTTTTGCCTTTCAATTAAAACGCAGCTGAAGAAGGACAAAGAGCGACTGCAAGCTATGATGGCTCATCTGAAGTCTTCTGAACCCAAAACTGCAGCACAGCCTGTAAGAACCTGCCACAGATGTTTCCTTCAATTAAAATAAATAGTGTTTTGCTTGTAGTTACGCTAACATTCTGCTGACTTAACTGCTTTGGGGTTTTTTTTTTTTTGTTTGTTTGTTTTCCCAGGGGAATCTGGTGTCTAATGCATCTTTCTCCCAGTCAACATT
Source organism: Cichlasoma orientale (assembly GCA_034780415.1). Lineage (NCBI taxonomy): Eukaryota > Metazoa > Chordata > Actinopteri > Cichliformes > Cichlidae > Cichlasoma > Cichlasoma orientale. The sequence continues at coordinate 17,324 of JAVDPK010001817.1, read as the reverse complement.
GCCCAAAGGCCCTCCTCCTATGAGCATTTCTCAGAGTGCCACAGCACCATCCACACCCTTGACGCCACTCTCCGAATCCCCCTCAGTCCTCACTCCCAATGGCATGTTCACTGGAACCCCTGTACGGAGGCGATACAGCCGCTCTGTAAGCCAAGGTAACTGAGATCACAAGTCACCGCTTTTTAATTAATATAATTTTTTTATGGGTGATGCATGCTGACAATTGCAAATGTTTCTTTGTTTCACATTTATTGTGTTTATGTATAAATATTGCTGATTAATGTCTTGCCACAGATATAATTGATAATAAGGAGTTCTACTTGAGCACAGAAGTTAGACCTCCATTTACGTATGCCTCTCTCATAAGACAGGTAATGTGAATTTTCCGTACCCACATGAAGCCGATCGATACATGTTTCTGTTTTCCATTGTTTCGAGCATCTCTTACATGTTTTTATCTCTTTCAGGCTATATTCGAATCACCTCGCAATCAGCTGACATTAAATGAAATCTACAACTGGTTCACAAGAAACTTTGCATATTTCAGGCGTAATGCAGCTACTTGGAAGGTATTAATAGTTAGATATTAAATGTAATTCAATGTTTGAATGTGAAACATGAAAAGAAGCTAATGTGAGGTGACTTGATGTGTGGAGGTCCTAAATTTGTTACTTTCTTATATCTTCCAGAATGCAGTCAGACATAATCTCAGTCTCCATAAATGCTTTGTACGTTTGGAGAACGTGAAGGGAGCCGTGTGGACAGTAGATGAGATCGAGTTTCACAGGAGGCGGCCCCAGAAAGCTGCTGGTAATGGGTATGTACACTTTAAACATGACGCCTGAAGGCTGTGCAGTTTCAGATATTACTAGAAGTCAGACGCTTGGCATCAAGGAACTTGACCTTGTAGCTTTACCACATAAGTAAACAGTATTTACTGTCAACAGGTCTTGGATTTTCATACGCTCTGGGTACTATTTATACAGAGGCTTGAATTACAGATATTAAAGGATTACAGACAAAAAAACCTAAACCAAACAAAGGAGAACATCTAGATTGGGTTAAATAAAATATAAACAAAATACTGTGTTACACTACAGTTCACTCAGATCTAGCTTAACAAGCTTAAGCTATCATTTGAGCCACCTTTGTGAATATATACGTTTTTGTGAGCATTTACATGAATTTAATAATCATAAACCACAATCTGTAGCTTATCAAAACTGTTCCATGGTAGTTCTCTTTCTGGTTTGTCGTGTCTTCCAAGGATGACTCAAACTTAGCTAGTATGGATTTTACTAAACAAACAGACCTGGAGCCTCAGTATATATTTTGGCAGTACTCGTAGTTCCCGCATATTGAAGGAAATGTTCACTAAGCATTGCCACCCTTAGTTACTGTTGCTATTTCTGTTAAAAAAGGGCGTTTAAGTTAAGCCTGTGTTTTTGGCAATTATTCTGTTAGTTAGACTGACTCAAGTTGGCTGGGCATGCTAAAATCTGCTTAGATTATTTTTTTTTAACTTTTTGGTTTTGACTTTGAAAATGTCTTAAAGATTCTGTCCTCCAAACTCTGCCAGTACCAGATATCCCTCTTGAAAAATAATAATGCTTTTGTATATATATACTCATAGATCTCTACTGAAGAACTCCCAGAATCGTGCAAGCTTAGCTGGCTCTGCTCTTTCGGTAAGAGAAATGCTAATTAATATTAAGTGTTAATTTGTAATGAATTATTATATTTTGTGTATATTATATTGCATATAAAAAGATGTGTATATGCACACTTAAATCACTTGTTGTACTTTGATGAATGAAATATCAATGTTGAAAATCTTGACTGACATAAGTTATGTACTTTGCTGAGAACAAAAATGGTGGAGCAACAGTCAAAATCCCACGAAAAATCAGCTAAAAGTGTTCAAGTTCAAGTGTTCCCTTAACTTTTTTGAGTAGTATATGTATTGAAGTAGTACTATAAATATGACCCTGACTATATTTCTTTTTTCAGTGTCTTGGTCCAGACGGTAACAACTCTCTATACAGCCCAGCTTCTATGGGCAGCATCCCGTTTCACTCCTTGCCTCATATTCTCCAAGAGCAGATGAACGGAGCCCTCGCTAATGGATCTGGATACCAAAGTGACAGCAGTGCGACACAGTCCCCACCGCAGGCTTTGTAAGCGTCCCAATTCACTGAACTCTTTAATGTATTTGAATTAGCTGCTATTTAATGTAATTCTGATCACATTTTCTTGCTGCGTGTTTACCAAACTAGCATTAAAGAAGAGCAGGAGGATGAAGAGATAAGTGAAAATTATCCCTATGAATCTCCGGAGAGCACAGACGAGCATGGCCACAGCCCAGAGATGAACAGAGATGAAGACAACGGTAGCCCGGAGAGGCCCAGTCTTCATCTTGACCGTGTGCCTTCACTCTGACTTTGAGATCCATGTTCTCAATGACAAGGCTGCCTGTGTGACTTTGTATCCAAAAAAAACAAAAAAAAAACAACTTCAGCTTCATCTACGTAACCAAACACTCTGTTCTTGGGAATCTTTTTCAGTTTTTCCTGTATTTATCAGCATCTCTTGTTTTTTTGTTTTTAATCTAGCGTTCAGTTCTTTTTGTACAGTTGAGTGAGATCACGACATTTGTGAAACTGTCTGTCTGTGATTATTCTTTTTTTTTTTTTTTTTTTTTTTTTTTAAATATATATATATCTATATATATATCTGTACAGAAAAGGACCATAATGAGCAGAGAAGCCAAAGGAAAGGGAAAATTAATGAGCCCTTTTCAGACATGGGATAAAGAACATTGCTGGCTTCACCAGTCTGTTAAAGTGACGGCATTCTATCATTCAGACCTGGCTCACCTTTATGTTAATCTCCCTCACGGCTTCATTGAGACGTACAGTAGCTGATGGCGACGTGAGTGAGCCACTGTATGTGTGCAATATTCACCATGCATTGGTGGTAGAAAGTATTATTATTGACTCTAGTGAAGTGCAAACACACACTAGTTTTCTTTTCTGTTGTCATTAAGACAAGAGTCTGCGTGTGTGCGTGCGTGTGTGTGTGTGTGTGTGTGTGTGTGTGTGTGTGTGTGTGTGTGTGTGTGTGTGTGTGTGTGTG
>JAVDPK010001817.1:0-14089 GCA_034780415.1 Cichlasoma orientale | reverse complement strand
TGTGTGTGTGTGTGTGTGTGTGTGTGTGTGTGTGTGTGTGTGTGTGTGTGTGTGTGTGTGTGTGTGTGTGTGGGGAGCATTACCCTTGTACACAGACTCAGAGAACTCTCTTCTGGATTGGGAATAGAAAATGTACATCATAGAAGAATATTTTAATCTCATTGCGGATAAGGAACAAAAGTAGGCATAGAAAAATGTCCTCGTGTTAGGGATGATCATGTCAAGCAAAAATAGGACTCAGTTTTCACCGGGTACTATCAGACTATTCTTCAGCAATCGCTCCCAACCACAATGACGCTGCACGTTTGTGGCAGACTTGTGACATGCTAGTTTTGCCTGGTAGAGTTTGTAGTCGGCTTTGGCATTTGCATGTTTCTCTTGTTTGTACAGTGTCATCTAATCTCACCGCATCACTCACATTTTTTCTGTCTAGTAGTTAGTGGTGCGTTCCTTTTTAAATTTTTATTGTTTAGTAACAGTCTGCACATAGTTTGAATATGTGTACCGCTAACTTCTAGTAATAGCACATTAAATTCTACAAGGTCTTTTTAAAAACAGTGGAAACCTATATTTTATACGAAAAAAGTTGCATAAACTATTAATTTTTTAAAACTATTTGAATATAATGCCCATCGCTACTATGCGCTAAGTAACTCAAAGATGCATGAGAAACAGCTTTTTTTAAAGAATACATTATCTTCTGCATTCAAACGTTTGTATGACTGCGTGAATTCAGACTTGCACTGTGTTCATGTATAAATGTTACTAGATCCAACCTAGTGAGATTGCCATGCTGACCACAACAGAACAGTGACCAAGATGCTCACACAAACACAAAGCTGACATGTTAAAATGCCGTCAGGTTAATGGTGCATGTCTGAAAGGGGCTGAAGTGAGCAAGCACTTCACAATGAAAGTCCTACTCTTTATAGCTACTTAAATGCTATGCCGGGGCCACACTACCTGATTTTATTTTAGTAGTCATAGTATATAAAAATTTGTAGAGGAATTAAAAAAAAATGTTGCTTTAAAAATGAAAATGTTCACTGCCAACATGATCTGATATATTTGTATTTAAGATATAATCAAATGATCAAAAGAACACATAGCGTCTTTATACTTGTTGGTCTTTTTCACCTCTTCCATGAACATTGCTGAAATTTGCTCTAACTGAGCTTGTAAGAGTAGATACTGTAGATTTACCATTATTGTAAACCAATGCATCTCTATGAATAATAAATTCCTCATGATATATGTGAATAATGTATGTGTCTTTGATTTCGTTTTATGATTTTCCAGTTGATAAGAATTTATCATTGTTTCACATGCGAAAATGATGGTTCGGTGCATTTTTTTCAAACACTAACAGCTCAGATTCTCGGCAGTAAGGATTTCTTAATGTGAGGTAATGGGAAAAAAAACATGCTTTGGGTGGCAAACTTTTTACTGTAGTACTGTGAGATGTCAGCAAGTGTTGTTTACAAAAACCACTGTAGTGTTAGAAAGACTGGTTGAGGCAAGATAATAAATGCCTAAAAGATCATTTTATGCAAATTTTGTCTGTCTTTACTTGATAAATTAAGGGGTTAGATAAGTGTTTACTGTAGACCTTAGTGCCATATCCCATCACAGATTTGTAGTTTTGCTGATTAGCAGGCATTGATGGATGTGGAGTGTTTTCACAAAGGTGGGCGCGTGCATTATGATGCGATGTGCTCAAGCTCAGAGGACCTGCAGATGCAGATACTACTGGATAAGATAACACCAGTACAAACAGGTAATTATCATTAACAAGAACAGCATGCTGTAGTTTAACTTTGTTATAAAGCCTTTGTGCCATTACTCAAACAGTACTTTGCATTTTCTTTTTTGCAAAAATGCCAACTCATGTGAACTGCTAAGTTTTGCAAATATAGAATTTGCAAAACTTTGGGCCATCTTTTTAATGGCTAGTTGTTCACTTCATGTCCTATTTGGCTAAATACTACACCTATTGTTAGTAACAGCTACAATAAAGTGAGAACATTAAGACTGAATGATGTACATGCAGAGGAGTGTTTTGACACTGTACAGTATATAGAATGTTCCTAATAACCCATTTAACCCAGGAAAGTAGATTTAATAAATGACAGTGTGCAAATCAATAATGTTCCCTGTTGAAATTTTATTGAGCAGTTGTTCTCTATTATATACTTCAATTGGCACCTCCCTGGTCCTTTAAATGATTGAAACTGCTTCATAGAATAACTTCTCTAATGGTTTTACAGTAGTAATGTTTGTACACTGGAAACCTTTCTATCCTTTCAAAGGAAACACACTGGTGATGGGCAGTCATTAAGGAAATAAGTTGGACAAATTGGTCAGTGGGACATGCAGTCAGAACACCATTTTGGAGTAGCGACTAGAAAAGCTGGACACTGTTTGATGTTCCAGTAATCGCCTGGGTGGCAGGGAATGGGGTGGATCCAGCTTTTCCCCGTGTTCTGACAAGTTCAGCAGCAGCAGTCTTTTTTTTTTTTTCTTTTCTTCTGATGATTCATACCTGGCTGACACTAGAGTTATTGTTTAGCACTAGAGGTAGAGCGGTTGATGTAATTAAACAGCTTGAAACTGTTAATTATTAACATTATAGTTGGGGCAATGATTTGTGGTGAGATATGCAGTAAAAACAACTCTCAGAGGGTATAATTTCATACCGTGCAATTTACATACCTTTGAATTTTTCTTGTTGCATTTTACTTTAGCATCACCAACAGGTGGCTTTAGAGCACCTCTGCTTGCCTGACTGCATCGTCATTTCCTAGAGGTAATTGTTCTGCTGCAGGTTACATGTCTAAGTGCAGCGAGCCACGATTTTCCCTAATACAGATTTATCATGGGAGGGGGGGGGCGCAGCCGCAGTTTCAAACAAATGGGCTGTAACTGCTGTGGTGCCTGAAAGGATTGAGGAGAACTTAGAGAGTTGGCTATGTAAATATAAGAGGCATGCTAAAATCTCCTCTCTTGCCTTGTATTTCTGACCTGCAAACATAAAGATTTTTTGAAAAAGTGACCAGTGCCAATTGGGATAGGGAATATTATCAGATGCTAAAATGTAAGTATAGAATGGAAAATCATTATGTCAGTGGGGTGCATTAGAAGCAGACACGTTAAGGTCACTTGCCAACAGTAATAAATTTAATCTGGTTGTTTTACAAACTACAAAAACTTTGCAATCTCAAACAATCTCAAACCTTTTTGAAAAGAAAGATGTTCATGTTCATTGGTTATGCTCTATGTTCACTATTTACTTTCCCTCATTAGTATTGTCCATAGGGCAGCAAAATGCCTTTCTATTTTAAGCTGCAGTCACAACAGCGGTGGAAGAAGTATTCAAATGATATTTTCTCAACTGTACAAGAATTTAAAGGTTTTTTGTGTGTGTGTGTGTGTGTGTGTGTGTGTGTGTTTTCACATGCGATATTTGTTTTTCTTTATTCTCGCTTTCCTGTTCTTACCAAATTGAAGCAGATTAGTCTCATTTATAACAATGTTATACCACATTATTACACAACCAAAATCAAACACCTTATTAGTCAGAATCAGACAATAACAGGATCGTTTTATCACTTGCAAATAAATCTGGTCAAACCAGACTTGAAGGAGGTTAGATAAGCCTTTTAGGTTGTAAACAATAATAATCAGTAACATCAGCAGTTAAATCATTTTTAAAAAAGCAACTGATGGTTGCTTATTGAGTTCGTTTTTTAGGAGTAAATGTAGCAATACTAAGTTTTCAGCATGCTGCATTACATGATAAAGGTTCTTGTTAACACAGGTAAAAACATAAGGATTTACAAAACAAAAGTCTTTTTAGTCCTGCATCATTTACATGTGGTACAACACCAGTTCCAAAGAAGTTAATTGTTAATGTAAATAAATGTAAATAAAAAAATAATGCAATGATTTGCAAATTTCATAAACCCATATTTTATTTGCAATAGAAAATACATAACATATCAAATGTTTAAATTGAGAAAATGTACAATTTTAAGAAAAATATCACTTATTTTAAATTTGATGGTAGCAACACATCTCAAAAATAGTGGGGACTGGGCAACAAGAGGCTGGAAAAGTAAGTGGTACTAAGAAGAAACAGCTGGGGCAACATTTTGCAACTAATTAGGTTAACTGGCAACTGATCAGTAACATTTTCTGATATAAAAAGAGCATCTTAGAAAAGCAGAGTTTCTCAGAAATAAAGATGGACAGAGGTTCATCAATCTATAAAACATGGTGTCAACAATTTTAGGATAAACTCAACCTAAAATTATGGAGATTTTGAATGTCTCGTGATCTACAGTTCATAATGTCATCAAAAGATGCAGAGGAGAAATCTCTGTACACAAAGAACAAGGCTAAAAATCAATATTGGGTGTCCATGATCTTCAGGCCCTCGTGCAGCACTGCATTGAAAACAGGCATGATTCTGTCATGGAAATCACTGCATGGGCTCAGGAACACTTCCAGAAATCACTGTCTGAACACAGTTCACCGTGCCATCTGCAAATGCAGGTTAAATCATTCAAAGAAGAAGCCATATGTGAACATGATCCAGAAACGCAGCCGTCTTTTCTGGGCCAAAACTCATTTACAATGGACTGAGGCAAAGTGGGAAACTGTTCTGTGGTCCAAATTTGAAATTCTTTTTCAAAAACATGGACACCACATCCTCTGGACTAAAGAGGAGAGGAACAATCCAGCTTGTTATCAGTGCTCACTTCACAAGCCTGCATCTCTGATGGTATGGAGGTGTATCAGTGCCTATGGACCTGGCAGTGTCCACATATGGAAAGGCACCATCAATGCTGAAAGGTATATATCGGTTTTAGAGCAACCTGTCTTTAGATGATGTCTTTTTCAGGGAAGACTTGGCATATTTCGGCGAGACAATGCTAAGCCACACACGCATCTATTTCAACAGCATGGCTTAGTTAAAGAATCCAGGTGCTGAACTGACCCGCCTGTACTTTAAGGCCAAGAGTCTCCCTCTGCCCACAACTGAAGAGAACAAGTGTATAGAATAGAATAGAATAGAATAGAATAGAATAGAATAGAATACCTTTATTGTCATTATACAGAATGTACAATGAGATTGGAGAAAAAGAAGAGCCGTGAGCAGCTGCGTCTGTGCGCGCCACCATCTTGGATGACTAGAGTATGGAGTTAGTGACTAAGATCCTGGAAGAAGTTCATGAGTTTGGTATTGACAGACGCTCTGAGCCAATCATAGCCATCGGAGGTGGCGTTTGTCTGGATGTGATGGGTTTGGCGGCATCTCTCTGTATCTAGAGATGCGGCACTTTACTGTCCTATATTGATGCCAGTATAGGAGCAAAAACAGTAGTGGGAAAAACAAGTTAGGAAGTTACATCCCACCAGTGACAGCCTTCTTAGACTGCTCATTTTCCCAAACTCTCCCATCACATCAGATGATCGCAGAGATGTTAAAGCTGCTGGTTGTTGCATGATCACTGATCAAGAGAATGAGATTCCTGATGGTCTTGCATGTGGCAGCTCATTAACTCCTAAATGTATACATGCATTAGAATTATTGTAGAATTATTTTATTGTCCAAGACTTTAATAGGTTGTGCACACAAGATAATCACTTGTGAGAACAATATACATACTATTTGCACATAAGATAATACTTGTGCACATAAGCTATTAGCCTAACCTGCATCTTTCAGAACTTCAGGGGCTTCTGGAGTATTCTAAACAACACGAATGCACAACCAGGAGAGCTTCAAAAAAAAGTGTTTACAGTGTTTACAAAAACCCAAGTTTAGGCTGCTACATGTTAAAATACTCCTAATAAACTATACAACCTTACTAGGTGTCCATGCTGCTGAAACCCAGCTCCTTCTAAACCTTCAGGTAAACCTCTCATAGTTTCTAGTGTCTATCACTGTGTGCAGTACAAACATCTAAAATCTAAACGTGCAACACGTCTAGCTGGTATGTATGAACATAGACTAATAATGTATTGCCACTGAAGTAGAAGAAGAATTCAATTATTGCTCTACAACACACCATAATGCCACAAGAAGCAGTTGGTAGAATCATTAAAGACACTGTAATATTTTTTTGTATGTATTTATGTGTAACTACATTTATTGTGTTATATTCTCCCTTTTAAATCAAAGCATTGCCTTGTAAATTAGTGGATCTTTGTAAAATAAGTAAATAGTAAAACTAAACACAAAACCAACGATGTTTGCTCACAGTAGTTTCAAATTGCATCTAAAGACATTATAATTAAGATTCAGAGGGTTAAAGAAACACAAACTCTGCCAGCATTCAAATAAAACTTTTAATATTTCTCACAAGATAGTTTCCACATTGAGTACCATTGAGTTTGAGCTCACTAATCTGAAACCAGTGGGTACAGTAACTATTGCTACACTCAACTCTTATAAACTGTAACAATAAGAACAGTAGCAACATCAGCAGAGAACTTTGTTTGTATGAACTACAGGAATGACAATTAGAAGACGAGGCCTAAATTGAGCTAACATACCATAGTTTTTCATTAGTGGTTTATCCATAATATGCCATAATAATTTACAGCTCAGAGAGTCATTATGAGAAATGAGTTAAAGTGACAGCTTAAGTCACTGCCACCGCATAGTGTAACGCTTATATCCATTCTTACAGTCACATTTCAGGGTTATTTGATTTCTCTGTTCTACATTCAGTCACAGATCTGTGTTACAGGCATACGTGTGTGTCGCACTGTTCAGACTCAGTCCCTGGACCTGAGTCACCATAAGGGACAATCTGTAGTCCACTGAAGCTTCATCAATGACAAAAAAAAAACAAAAACATATTAACTCAAGGTTCACTTATATCAGCTTTTTCAAGAACTTTCAGCTGCATCTCATCATGGTAAGTGTGCTCATTGGATAGGAGCACTGAAGCCAAGCTGCTAATAAGTAAACCTTGAGTTATTTTCTCTTTCCACACACAAGAATGAACTCTCACCGTGTACTTATTTGCATTTTACGTATAGCCTTTGGGTCATGATCCACATACTTCTTATAACAAAAGAGGAGAAAAACCACTAAGAAAGGTGCATTTGCTATACAGGTTATGTCTTCATAGAAATGTATTGCCTTCATTTTTGGCACACAATTTGGCAGTTATTATTGAGAACTACATTCATATTAGTCACCTAGCAACTTCAGAAACACTGCCCTCAGTGTACAATTTCATTAAAAAAAAAAAAAAGATAAAATGCAGAGCTACAAAATATGGCATTCCAGAGTGTTCAATACTAAATAAATACATCAAGTTTTTGAGTAATAATTATGTGAATAAATAAATCAAATATAGTAACACTATTAGTCTGCAGGACTGGCAATGTTTTGTAAGTATTATTAAATGACAGGGGAAACAGTTAATAAAAAAGGCTCCAAAAGGTTTTTAGCATAAGCATCAGGAAACTCTTGCTTATTTTCCTGATAAAAATAATATTAATTTAACTTGGATTCACTGTATGTATCACCCTGGTCATCCATGTCCCCCAGTTTGAGAATCACTAGCCCAGATAATGGGACCCCGGTAGCTCATTTGTGTTCATGTTCAAAGCCTCCATTGCAAAGGTGGCTGGCAGGAGCTCTGTAGTGATGGCAACCTATGGACCTGATGGTTCTAGTGAAGGCAGCGAACAGGCTGAAGAAGGAGGCTTTCTGAGCTTGGTTGAGCCAGGAGCCTCCTAAAGCAGCAGGAGGGCTGTGCCTTAAGCAGTGTACTGGGGATATTGATGGATGGTGGAAATAAAACTTTGAGGAACTTCTGAACCCAGTCAACACATCCTCAGTGAAAGGGGCACAACCTCAAGACCATTTACACTGGTAGAGGTTACTGGGGGTAAGAACCTCAACAGTGTGTTCCAATTACCCAGGGATGACATTACTTAGGGTCCCCAGAAATGTACAGTACTGTGCAATAGTCTTGGGCCGTCCCTCGGCCCAAGACTATTGCACAGTACTGTACATTCCAGGATGCTGGAAAGGAGGCTCTAGCATTGTTGCACCATTGATTCAGGAGGAGCGATGCAGATTCCATCCTGTGGACCAGATCTTTACCCTTGTGGGATTTCCAAAGGGAACATGGGAGTTTGACCATCTAGGCTACATGTTCTGTCAACCTTGAGAAAATTTATGAAAGTGCATACGCTTGTAATTGCAAGCAAAATCAGGGTGGGGCTGGGCTCGGCCTTAGCAATAAGATGAGGACCAAAGACATCTGGAGGGAACTTGGAGCTCCTTTGTGTTGAAAGGAACCAGATAAGGTGGTTTGGGCATCTACCCAGGATGCCTCCTGGTTGCTTCCCTTTGGAGGTTGTTTTGGGCAAACCAATTTGGGAAGAGACCCCTGGGCAAACCCAGGAGAGGTGATTTACATTATCAGGCCTGGAAACACCTTTGTGTCATCCAGGAGGAGCTTGAAAGCATTGTTAGGGGAAAAAGACATCAGGTATAGCCTGCTCAGCCTGCTGCCACCTTGACCCAGCTTCAGATTAGTGGAATCAGTGGATGGATAAAATAAAGCAGTCAAGTCGCTAAGTTACTAAGCCAGTCAAAATACTAAGCAATGTCATAATATTTAATAGTAATAATATGGCACAATAAATTACCTCAGGGTATAATTCCTAATTATTTGTATATTTTACTGTTTTGCATTTATGATTACTTATGTCCTAATGCCTTATTTAATGATGAACACATTGGGGTTCCATAATAACAATACTTCTTGGTTTTTTGTGTTTTGGTGAGGGACTTGTAGTGTTATCTAAAGGTCCTTTCTTGCAGCTCTCTAACAGACCTTGGCACTCTATGAAGCGCCGCACACCAGTATAAACATCAGCAAACCATTGTTTTCGTCCTCTTACATCATCAGGCTAACAAAAACAAGTTTAAGGCACTTAAATGAAAAGAAAACTGCCTTGACACCATTTCAGACTAATTGATTTAGATAAAACATTTTTGAAGACGTGATGCTGTTTTACAGGCACAACTTTAACCATTGCATAGTTTGACAGAATGGAGGCTGTGCTGTAACAGGGCTCTTAGTGTATGGCAGGTAGTTATTACAAATGCAACATGCTACAACTGCTGAAAACAAACTGTGGAAATATACAACAACCATACACCATAAAGAATCCACAGGTTTATACAATATTCTGTATGAATTTGAAAAGCCAAATACAACAGTTAGTTAGTTTATGCTTGGATTAAAAAAAAAAAAAGGCAAACAAACTAATTTTCAATTATCAGAAGTCATTCCAGTGTTTTGACAATGTCATGCATTTCATACAAAATCCCAAAGCAGTCTCCTTATACTCCTTGGCAATATAAATGTTCACATCATGGAAAAAAAAATGTCCTGAATGTGAAATGTCACTGAAGTGGTATATATATAAAAAACAAAACAATAATTTAGGAAATTAATGGACAATTATAAAATCTGAGATCAACAGGTCTGTAGTATTACAGTACACCGTCTGCGCTGGAATACTCAGCACAGTTTAACCAGTTATGTCTGATCACTAAAGAAAACAAAAACCCCAGAACAGTAATTGATTAATGTCTCTTAGATCAAAAAATAAAGATTTCTATAATTATGTAACAATACTCAGATCTGACAACAGCTTCCTGTCAGACCTTCTATAGCCTATTTTTGTTGTACTAGTTTTGAGGAAAAAATTGGGTATTTTAGTGGTTTTGGCAGTGAGGAATGTACTGGTAATACACTGTGTCTGTAATACGCTGAACCATTTGGCACCGGGTAGTTAAAGGACATGTGGTGAAAATTGTGCTTTTTGTTATAGGATTGTTTCTCATTGTGACACTGAATAAATACTAAACTTTATCCTCATCAGTGATGAGGTCACTGTATCTTAAAGGAGACATTCTAGCTTTTAGTTTCTTTTAAGATGTTCTTTAATTTATTAATATTGTCTCTTTAAAGTTCTTTGTTATAAATTATCTTTAAGGGGAATGTGTACATAACATCTTGTTTACATAGATATAGATATATATATATATATATATAAATAAGATCAAATCTACAAATGATTTAATATTCGTCAAGCAAGAAATTTCAACTGGAAGACTGACAGACTCTAACAGCCAACACGTGTGCATAGCAATACAACGACGATGTATACACATCTTAATAAGGCATTGGCACATTCAAGTTCAATCTAAGACACAAAGAGTGTAAAGCACTATAGTAATAAATAGATTTTTTGTCTTTTATTATTGCTATTGATTTAAAAAGCAGTGCTCATCTCACCACAAAATATCTACAATTCTGACCATGATTTATAATTTCCCTAGATTCTTTGGAATCAATAGGAAAAAAAAGGATAATCTAGCCTCTATCCAAAGATAAATGCATATTTTTTTTGAAATATAAAAACTTCTATTTTTGTAACTCATTGTCATCAAAGTATTGATTAAAGCAAACACTTAAAAATCAGTCCTTGAAATCAGGGTCAAGGGCTCGAAAAGACACGACACAAGAAAAAAACAAACAAAAAAAACAAAAAACAAATGCACAAACACAAATGGAAAAAGATTCAATATATGTAAACACAGGTGGGGAAGAAGGAAAATAAACCAAACAAACAAACAAATGACAACAAACAGAAGAAAGCCTTTCCAGCAGCTGAAAGTGTGTTAGCCACTGACTTGTAGCAGTAGATGGAGGGGCTGAAGATGCAGGTGAGGAGTGTTCCAGTAGGGGGTGCTAACAACCCTGCTCATTCTCATCCATGCTTACACTGCTCTTGCGACTGCTGTCCTTTGAGGTGTCTGGGGAGACGGATGAGAGCAAAGGGTCCCCCCCTCTCACCGGTGATAAGGTGTCTTCCATGAGGATGTCGTTGAGTTTGGAGCCCGACTTGCTGTGAACGCCGTAGTGAGCCTCGGAGAAGTTAGAGTGGCCTTCATTTAGCTCGAGGTTGCTGGGTGTTTCAGGAGTGCAGGCCGGGTGGTGTTGGTGATGGGGGTGGAGTGTGTACAGGTCCTGGTGACAGTCCTCCAAGGCGGGCTCTTGCTTGATGGTCCGTGCTCCAATTTCAGCCGAGCAGAGTGCTGAAGATGCAATGGCCAGACCGTGAGCCCGCGCCTGCATCTCTAATTCCTGTAAGCCAGAGAGAGACAAACACACAGTGAGCAGTGAGCACCTTCATTGCCATGTTTTTGGTATCACACTCACATCCTCTTCTTGTTCACAGTATTTTCTTTATTGAAAGGGAGAGTGCATAAATGGGAAGGTTTCATGGGAAATGGTTAGCTGCCAAGTGCAGGTGACCTTTGTTTTAAATATCCAAATGACTGTGACTGAGCCATTTGCCTAGATTTTTTATCCTTTTAAATGTGCAGAAGGTTTTCTTTTGTTCCTCTCTAATACACCAATGTACTCCTCCAATTAACCACAAAGCGCTCAATGTCTGTTGAGCCCGACTCCTCTTGTCTTATGATCGTTTTTTCCTCAAGATAATGGTCTAAACAGCTAGCTTCGTCATTACACACATGGCCTTTGCAGTTTGAATCTGTGCCTTTGTTCATCTTCCCTTAAGCTTTGCATATTTCATAAAAGTGTATTAATTTCTTCCAGCATTAGTAGAGGCACCTTTTATGCCTTTGGTTTTTTTTTTTTGATTGTCTCGTCTTCAATAAAGTCTTTACCTGTATTCTCAACATCAGATGCCGGTTGGCATGCTCAAGCTTCTTCTGACGATTCTCCAGTTCCTTGGCCCTCTGTTGTTCCCGCTGCAGCTTCCTGATGTAGTCCACTGATGCCTTTAGGATAGTGCCTTTGTTCCAGCGCATGTCTCTGAAATTTAAAAGGATCCATTATTTTTACATCCAGAAGTTTAAATGTCAGCAGTCTAAACTCCATTAATAAACCTCCAAGTGTTAAACATTAATACAAAAGCACTGGTAATATGAAAATGTTGATTTCTACTTATGCTCAAGTGACTTAATCTGCTGTAACAGAGTATAATTTATGCCTGTCCAGTTAACAATTTAGAGACAGAAGAGAATAATATGGAGGGAAAAGGACCAAAGCTACTATGGAGGTCACAGAGTTCTACACTGGACATTTATGCCCAAGAGGTAGCAGCAGTCACAACGAAGACCCTGGGCTCTTTGAAAAAAATGTATGTTGCAGGAGATTTTTTTTGCAGTAGTAAACACTGATCTTTGCTTGACTTTATAGGAAACATGCCCCCCCAGGATCTCATTTCTCCACAGTTAAGCCGAGAGGAGTTGGTTAAGTTAGAAGTGGTCTTGATGCCTCATAGATGATGAATAAAAATTTATAATGCTAGAAAGAACACCTGCGCTTAAGTTTTCATATTGTGTACCCGTTGAAATCAGTCTTTGAATTTGTGTGTATGGAAGTGTGTGCGGGTGACGGAACCAGCTGGATTTAATCAAAATAACAAGGGCTGAATAGACATAACAAAAGCAATTGCTGGGATATTCTCAGACCCACAGGCAAGGTCAAAGGGCAGAGGGATGAGAGAAGAGTATGCTTAAAAGCAGAATTTGACTGTGCTATCATAACCCTCATACTACATTTACACCTTATGGATAAACCTGTTTATTCTTTGAACCTTTCTGTGACTAAACATTTCAATTAGACAATTAGATTGGCTGGATGTTTGTGGTTGCCATTACATGTATTTTTAGAAGAGTTAATATAAGAATATCGAGTGAATATAGTAAGTAACTTACGGGTCGTTTGATTTTGGAATTAAAGTTCCCAACTCCTTAATTCGATCATTGATATTAAACCGTCGTCGTCTCTCAACTGCAAAACAAAAACAGAGAGTGCATAAATGATAACAGGAATATGCTAATGAACTTGAAAATGTAATCTGACAATTAACACAATGGAAACCAAAACCACATTTAAATATTCTCACTCACTCAAATTATGGTTGTCTTTCTTCTGCCTTTCCTTTGCCATGGCTCTTACCTCAGCTTCTGAAAAGAATGTTATAAGTGATCAGCAAACTCAAAGACAAAAATGTGCAGCAGCTATTTTCTTTATTTTAGAGTAAAAATAATCAGACGTACCCACAGGGAACCCTTCAGGCCTTTGATAGGTGTCAAATTTGCCACAGGATCCTGACTTGTCCAGCATATGCATGATGGCCGGGGATTGTGAAACTACATGAGTGATAATGTTGTTCTCATTATCAAGATGCAAAGAATTGAAGTGCAATACAGTACAAAAAAAAAAAAAACATGTAGAATCAACAGCCCCCTATAGGCGAGGATTACAAAAGCTGGACCAAATATAAAATGCTACATAATGGGCTGTGCAAAGGCCTGGAGAGTAGAACTTTACATGTACTGTCAGATAATTTTTGTTGTCCATGCGATACAGAAGCTGAACAGATATGGTTAATTGACACAGCTCAAATATCTTTAAGCACTTCACACATTTCTTGTCTTGTCTATTTCTGTGACTGACGCTTACCAGAGTATTCCCTTTTGATGTTGGGCAGGTTGGCAGGGCAGGAGTTGCTGATGGGCAAACCTTGCTGGGGCATACCCTGATTGCCATACATGTCCATGAGGTTAGCAGGCACAGGGATCTAAGGGGATACAACGAAAGACACTGCAGAGTAAATATCAGTACAAGTGACATCAGAGAGTTCTGGAAGCCTGAAATCCTCCACTCTCGCCGTGTTTTGTGTCTTCGTGCTGCGTCCGTTTTTACGCTTTGGCGTCGCCCGGGCCCCCAAGAGTACCTGGCTGTTGGGTTGTACCCTAAGTCACATGACCTTAATAACGGAAGTGAGTCTTCATTTCATGTGTTCGTGATGCAGCCGCCAGACGCGTAGACGCCGCATTGAGCAGGTGGGCCTGTTGCTGTGATACGTCAGTGCATATGTCTATGGATTTACTGAGCTAGCGAGAACCTTTCTGACTGAAGGACGGAATTTTGTTCATTCAGTCTGTTTACATGTTTTGTTATTTGAACAGAGTACTGGCTGTACAGGAGTACACACAGGA
>JAVDPK010001816.1:800184-817845 GCA_034780415.1 Cichlasoma orientale | reverse complement strand
CCCCCCCCCCCCCCCCCCCCCCCCCCCCCCCCCCCCCCCCCCCCCCCCCCCCCCCCCCCCCCCCCCCCCCCAGGCGGAGGCGTTCTGAAGCCGCACGGTCACATGACCAGAGTTCCAGTCAGAAAAATAAAAATTATCCAAAATAAGATAAAAGATTTTCACAAATGTGCCTATAAAATGCAAATAAATGTACCTGATTTAAATTTGGCCATCACCCACTCTTAGGTCATTTCCTTATGCAGCCACACAGCACTCCCAGCTTCTCTGGAAGCATCTGTGATCTGCTGAATCCCTTCAGTTCAGCCGGTTTGCTCCAAATGTTCTCCCTCAGTGAGAGCTTCGGGTTGATCGGATCTGAGAAAGCGAGAAGTAGGTCAAACAGCTAGGACTGTTTGGTCTCCAGCCGTTTTCACACATGAACTTCAGATCATTTGGAGACCATCAGGTCAGGTAATTCACCCTTTCTGGAACCAATGAGCAAAAAACAGCTTCAGATTCATTCACACTGCTGGAAATCTTCCATTTGGCTTAGATGCCTGCTCACCGGTGATAAATGCGCCACACTATTAGCTGCGCTGTTCGCCCAATCCCACAATCCATCAACTCATGACTTCTTACTGGGAACCTGGCAGGTTAAATACCAGTTAATGTCTGATTTAACTGTGTCAGAAAATATCCGGAAATAAAAATGACCCAGTGAAATTTTTTTTGGGCTTCAGCTTCATAAGGCACCATTCGTTCTGGACCGTCCCCCCCATGACACCAGAGGTTCAGGAGCAGGTTAAAGACCAGCTAAGGACCAATCTGACTGTCAAACATTCTCACCGTTCACATCCAGCAAGTCCTGGAAAAGCGCAGGGCTGCAGTTCATGTGTGAAAACAGCTTCCTGGTCAAACTGGAGATGCAGCGCTCTTGATCCTCAAAATTAAAGTTGCTGTTTGCTTGAGATCCGCGCTGAAATCGCTGGAAGCAGTGTACTGCTAAATGAGAGAAGCCTGCATCGACGGGAACGGCAGCAAAACTTAAATCAGACGTGTTTATGCTTTTTATAGGCGCAGTGGTTGAACATTCTGATTCCACCTTGCATGAGAATGTGACCTCTGTTCACACTGAAGTGAATCTGTGACCTGTGAAATTGTGCTTGATGCCCACTGATCCCCTGACGTGTTGCCCGCACGTTGTCATACTGGGTCATGTGGCCGCGGCTTCGTTCTGGAGGAAGCTGGAGGTCAGACCGGTTTCAGTGAAGCTGAATTTTTAATTTTAAAAATACAAAGCAGAGGCTGAATCAGGCGAAGCTGCAACTTAAGAACACAGAGCCAACCGCACGCCAAAAGACAATCAATAAATACAGACAGTACGTACGTGTGGACACAGATCCTGATCAATAACTTATGGGTTCATAACACTGACGTCACAGGGCTGAAAAAGCTGCATTTCATTCATGGGCATTTTTATAAAGTCATTTCACAAACAAAAAAACAAAAAACAGAATAAACTCATCACTACTGTGACATCATTTCCTGATTGTCGCTGCGAATGCTTCTTTTTTGTTTTCCTGAAGGAGTGTTAAAAATGTTCACACTGAAACTGGGAACAGCTCCTCTTATTGCTTCAGTCGGCCTGGAGTCGGATCTCGATCCGGACCCGGAGTCCCGATCAGCTCAGCGGTACGATGGCTTCACTGTTGGCTTTGAAAGGGGCAGAAGGTCTGAGTGGTCTTCCAGCTTTCCAGCTCACGTGGGCCTCGTTTAAACCATGAACACAGAAACCTCCAAAGCGATGCCTCCTTTGACCGATTAAATCAGATGTGACTATTTCCTGCTTTCTGTGAGCACAAAACATGTCTAGTTCTGGTCTGTTGGCACTGTCAGAGCTGCAGCTGATGATTGCTTCACTATGGATTCATCTGCTGATCATAATCTGGATTCACCGTTTGAAAAAAAAAGTGTGTTTCCGCTGCAGGAACTATGGGCAGCCATGAGGTATTTTCCCTGAATCAGTGCCAGAGCCAATCAACAAAGAGCCTTTCCACTTCCTACTAACATAAGATCCTCAGTGAACAGGAGCCAATCAGCTACATGGCTAAAATAATTATTTACTCATCATTCTTCTGCAATTTTCACAAATATATTATCAACAACTGCCTCAACTGAAATAAAACACTTTGTCCTTTTGGTTGTTTTCCAAGGAAGCTGACTTTGTCTATATAATTCTACCAGTCTCATAATGCATGCTGATTGGTCCGTTAAGGACTTATGAACAATAGGAAGCAGCTGTTTGTGGTGGTTGAAGGTGACAGCCTTTTATCAGCAGCCTCCTGAGAGCAGTTTGATGCTTGGCATCAAGTTCCTGGTGCTGTAAGAGCCCCACTACCTACAAAAGGATATTTTACTGCAATCACAAAAATGCAAGTCTACCCAACGAGCACTTCATTTTAGGACTACAGGTCCTAAGAACATTTTCTGATTCAGAGTTTGTTCAGCCTCCCGCTTTTGTAATTTCTCACTGCAAAGCGCTGCTAATGTCAAAAACTGGCAATCAGTGGCTCTCCTGCAGTCCGAGCCCAGCATGAAGCGTGTCCCGTGTTCCTGCAGCGGAAACCAATCAACAACCCGGACCTTAAAAAGATTAAAAGTAAATGACTAAAATGAAAAGTGTCGAATAGTCACGATTGAGAAGCTGGACTCATGAAATGTTTTCAGAAACCAAATGAGCATTTGAGAAGTTTTGTATTAGCTCTTCATGTGTTCTGTTTCCAAATAGCTTTTCCAAAGTATTTAAAGTTAATGCAGCACAGACGTACAGAAAATATTTCCCTTTTTCTGAGAAGTACAACTACGTCAGCTTCGGTGAGTCACTTTGCAGCAGTGAGGTGGGAGGGGCACGGAGTTCGTTCTTCTTTTGAGGGTTTATTCTGTTCTTGGTTTCTACTCGAGGCCCCTGCAGCTGCTTGAAGCCACGAACAGCAGCAGCGACAGTTCAGCTGGTGTCAGGAGTAAACTCTGTGTTCGAGTTTTAGTGCAGATATGTTGAGTCCAAACCGGGAGAACACCGGAGAATCTCACATTGATGCTCCCTGCCCGGACTCACCTGAGGGATCGACAGGTCACCTGATCAATTCACCGAAAAGTTCCTCTTTCGCGCTTTGCTGGTTGGCTGCAGTTAGCTGGTGAAGTCAGCTGGTGATGTCAGCACTCTGACTGTGATCATCTGTCTTCAGAGGAGGCGGATCCTCCCCCTCGATGTTTAAAGAGTCTGATTGTCTAAGCACAGTCCGATTACAGGCTGAAGACGAGGGTGTCGTCAGCGTAGAAACAGAGCCTTGTTCAGTTTCTGCTTTTAACATAAAACCTTTCAGAAAATGGCTGCATCTGTGAAACAGCCTGAGACGTCCATATGTGAACTCTTCCAGGAGCAGGAACCTCTGAGGAACTCAAACTACTGGAGGAAGGGTGGCGTCTCTGTGCTGCCTGTCAATCTATGTCTCAGTCTGTGACGTGAACGCCTCAGAGATAAAAACTTCCACGAAAGCAGAGAATCGTCTTCAGCGTGCAGCTTTTTATAAATATCTTAAACTTTATATGCATACAACATGTGGCTGGTGTATTCAGCATCATTTCGTGTAGTTTTTTGACGCCACTGTAGGAACTTGAACCTATTTTTCTGAATATTTACGGCCGTTTTTGGTCACTGATCGTCGGGCTGAGTTCATTTATCTGAGAACTGAGACTCCATCAAGCACCAAGAACCAAAGATTTGTTTACGTCTGCTCATTTTACATCTCAGAGACTGAAATCCCTCAGTGTACAAGAGCCGTTTGGACAGTTTCAGATTTGCTGAATTCTCAGAAATGTCAGGGCAGCACTTGCATGTGAAAATCTCTGATTAGTCCAGTCACTTTTAAGCAGCTCTGCTTGTAGTGTGTGGTGGCAGTAATCAGGCTGAAGCAGACCAAGATGGACCGCCGGCTGAATCCAGGCTTTAATGCCTGCAGAGGAGAACCTTCAGAGGGAATCTCTGAATCTTCTTCTTTGGACCACAGTGTGCTGCAGGAACTTTTCCTGACATTAGTTCCTAGTAGAATTGATGTTCCTGGAGGTTTTGGTGGAAAAGCAGCTGTTGACTTAATGTCCATCCCTGATAGAAGGAGAAGTTCATCAGAGCAGAGCAGCAGTGACACGAGCAGCAAGGAGGATGGACCTCCAACATGGCTGTGATAAAGGAGGCAGGAGGGTTGGACCTGGTCTAGGGTTTGGTTTATTTTTACAAAGAGACGCTGCACCCTGAGGGCAGATGAGGACAGCAACATCAGCAACATTGAGGTGGGCAGTGTTTTCCATCCTGAACGATCAGGACCCTCCATCCACCAGGACCAAGGCCAGGAAAAGGTCCCAGGACCTCCACCGAGCCACAGGTGTCTTTGATTCAGACACCTGGACACGCATTCCTTCATGTTGCTCATACCAGGAAGCCAGCCTGGAATTAGTCCGTTCGCCTGCCTCTTAGCGCCACGATTGGTCAGTGAGTCAGACCAGAGTCCCAGGAGACGGCTGGTCTGTCGGCGGATCTCTGAGAGGGACTTCCTGTTTCTGAGAAGGGAACGAGTCGTGGTAGAGCGAGCCATCCACAGACCTGTAGGAGGGAGAGAAAGAGATATTCACCTACACACCAGTAAAGTCTCCACAATAAAGTCCTAAAAGTGTGTCCTTCCTATTTATTCCAGAAACACGTTACTAAAATCTGACCGGTGAACAAAATGCAGTCCTGTAGATGCTATATAGATGCTGTACTACAGCTACTGACTGCAGACTAGGAGAGAATAAAATAATTTAAAAATGTTCCTCTGTGGTGTTTAAACAGCTGACCTTAAAGGGACATTATGGTTTATTTGAAGTGAGGTTGTATTTTTCATGTATTTATCATGTCGTATGACCTATAGCTGTGTAATGCTGTGGACAGCAGAGCCAGCAAAACAATTTTACTTACCACATTTCGTGACTGTACTTCCATTAAAATGCCTTTTTAGGCTGTTTTGGACCTCCTGAAGCTGTTTTTGTGCTCACTTCAAAGCCACCACACTCAGTGCACTGATTATTTTACTTGTTTGGTGTTTTCACACATTTGTTCTCATTTTTAATATAATTTAAAAGCTTCAAAGTAAACAGTGTTGAGCAGAGAGATCTTCAGGGTTCAGACGGGCCGCGGTGAGCAGCAGGTGGCAGCAGAGCGGTAACATCGAGGCTCAAAGCTGAGCAGAAGTGCTCTCTGGTGAATACGTTTTGACTAATTTATACTGATTGCCATCATCGAGCCTGAGGAGAGTCATGTTGGAAGATCTGAGCTTCAGCAGGAATAGCTTTTACTGCCGTGTTTGGAATAACGAACCTGCTGAGATCAAAGCGGCTTTTAAAGCAAAGGCTAAAACTGAAGGAAACGCGTCCTTCAAAAAAAGGAACAAGGAGATTTTCTACTTTTAATCCAGACACGTTTACATCTGAAACCGTGTCAGATTCTCCCTCTGAGTACAGAGGCGGGTGGTCAGGTGACTCCTACCTGCCGTGCAGCGGGTGACCGTGGAACGTGGCTGAATGCGGCAGCGTGTGTTTGTGATGCGGCGCAGCATGATGATGATGATTTGTCTCCGTCTGATAGGTCGACTGCTGAATGACACCGTGTGTCGTCCGTCTGCGCTGCAGAGCTCCACCTCCTCCCGCCTGACTTTTGACCCCTCCGTTCACCTTACTGTTGGCCCCCGTGGTCACCTTTCCATTGGCCTGGTTCTGGTGGGAGGAGCCTAATGTGTTCCTTAGGTACCAGTCTCTCAGACCTGTCAATCACACAGCAACAGATCATGGATGAGAAATGATGATCGGTTTCTGCTCCGTGGGGGTCGAGGCTTTAACCCGATCCTTTTGATGGTCCCCGTCTTTAAAACCATAAATCTGAGGACTTGCTCCCTGCTGGTGATTACAAAGAATGCAGGTTTAATGCAGGTTTAATACTGCCTATACTGAGTTACTGCCCCAAGCGGAGGAGTTTAAGTATCTCAGGGTCACGAGCTTTGGGTAGTGACCGAAAGAATGAGGTCACGGATACACGGAAGTCTAAGCTTTGCTGACCCCGTGACCCGAACCTGAATAAGCAGTAAAATAGAAAATAGATGGATGAATGGAGCAAACATGCTTGTGCTATCCTGCCTGACTTACACCAGGTGGCATCACTTCCTCACTGCAGTTCACCAGTAGACACAGTTTCTGCTGCACTGACCCAGTTTTATCTCCACACCATGAAACATTCAACACATTTGATCTTCACAGATTCTCATTTAAAAAACATCAGGAGGTAAGAGAAGCTGAGCTGTGAGCTAATGGGGCCCCAGATGGTCCAGGAAGAATGTGCAGAGCCGTTAAAGGGGAACAATTCTCACCTTCCAGGGCGAGGGCCTTGTGGAGACTCCTGGTGGCCTCTTCCAGTTGGGAGTCCTGATTGGGGGGCAGCTGAGGGGGTCGGGGGGGGAGCAGGTGTGGGTGTGGGTCAGGCTGAATGGCGACCAGAGGAGGATTGTGGGCATCAGTCTGGCTCTGCTGCACCGGGAGGAACGGACCGCAGGATTTGGTGCGGGTTACCGTGACCCGCCGCTGGTCACCTTGGGGTGCGCGGTAGGTGGGCGGGGCTCCTGACGGCTGCTGGGAGTAGCCATTGTAGGCCAGCTGTTGCTGCGATGTGACTGGCTGCCTGTGAGGCTGTGAATGCTGTCTCTGCAGCTGCTGTTGTTTCCCCCAGACGTAGTCCAGCAGGACATCGCTGTACCCCCCTCCTCTTCCTCCTCTGTCCCCTCTTCCTCCTCTCCCTCGCCCTGCACCTCCCCCTCTCCCTCTCCCATCACTGACTCCATTATTGGTCCTCGTCCGTCCGTCTGTCAGCGCCTCGGAGTTCCAATACGCTCCGGCAGTGTTTGTTCCTCTGGCTCCCGGCAGGCCGTTTACCCACAATCCCCCCTGCTGCGCCCCCAACTCATCCTCTGGGGGGGTGATGCGGTCCAGGAGGCCATCGGAGCTGTTACTACGACGAGCCGCGTTAGCCCTGACTCCTCCCTCCCCTCCTGCTCCAGGGTCAGAGGGGCCGGAGGAAGAGGAGTCCTGAGAGCGAGGGGGAGGAGGCGGAGGGTGGGAGGGAGGCAGAGGGAGGGGCTTCTGGGTCTCTGGGTGTTCGGTTCTGAAAGAGACAAGGAAATATTTTCAGCGTGTCGGGACGGCCGACCTCACCTGACACTGAACACGACACATCAAGCAACAGAGAACAGAAAGGTGACGCGAGTCCAGCAGCATCTAAAAAACCAAAAAGCTCCAATTATGAGCTTACAGGCAGCTGAAGAAGATTCACAGAGCTTACTGTTAGCTTTATGACTGCTAATAGATTAGCACAGTCGCAGCGCTTAAGTCAGCGAGCTGCTTCAGGGGTGCGCTGCACAGCTCCCGTCACAGCAGATATTTGTCACCACAGCCTGAGACTTCCCGTCACACAAAACTGCAAAAAGGATTTGATTTTGTTTCTATGAATAATGCATTAAAAATGCAAAACTACTCCTCTGTCTCCACTGCAGGTTCCACAACGCTTTCAGCAGAAAGTTACGGCAGAGTACTTCTAAATACTCGAGAACTTTCCACTCTCGACTTCCCGTGCCGCAGGGGACGCTGGCACGCTATGATAATGTAAAGCACAGAGTTTTTCTTTCAGATGTAGTTTATCTACAGCTCTAACACGTGGTTATCACTGGAAAATAGGTGCCATCAGCGGAGTGTGTCCTTATTCACTGACGACTGTCTCACAAGACGTGGACATGCTCCGAGCCGTACCTGTTGTGCAGGGAGTTCCTCCTGGTTCGGTTCTGGTAGAAGACCTCCACTGGAGACCCAGAGGAAACCAGCGGGGGGCGACACTGAGACACACCGTCATCTGTTAGACACACAGACAGAGACTTAGTTTTGCTGGGATGACAGTGATTGTATTTTAGTGGGTTTGATAAAATAATAATAATAAAAAATTAAATCAAAATCATCAAAAAATGATATTCCAGTCAGGACGAAAACAGCTGTAACCATGGTAACTGTACACAACAAAGGCGATGTCAACTACAGCCTCGAAATGCCTGTAAAACATAACGCACGCATAAAAAAGCAGGTTTCATAAAAAAATTCCCCGACAGAGCCCTGCTGCGAAAAAACCCGCAACGACAATCTTCTCTTCCTCGACGACAAACAGGAAACTGTTTCCTGTTTGTCTGGTATGCAAAATATATACAAAAATACAGACTGAAAAGTGACGGGAAGGCAAAACGTGTGTTAAAAATAATTATGATGCAAAATAAATCAAACCGCACTGTGCTGCCATTTATTGCCAACAGCTCTGCAGCAAATGTAGATGCTATTCCCGCTGTCAGCCAGCTGGGGGCGCTGCAGCTGCAGAAACACTTTCACAGAGCATGTGTTTGTCTGTACTTGTGTCTTTGCGAGGACCGCCGTGAGCCTCAGAGTGAGAGCCGGTCCGCAGGTGAGGTTTATGTGACGGTTCTCATGCAGATAGAAGGCCGTGCGTGTGTTTCTGTTACCGTTGTCGTGTCCTGTTGAGTCTGATGTCGAGCTGCTCTCTGACCTCACTGTGTCGTCTGGAAACGCACGCTCTCTCGCACCCACACACTCACACACACACACACACACACACACACACACACACACACACACACACACACACATACACAGAAACAGAGTAAGAATAAAAGCAGGAAGATGCTGGTTTCCTCGTCTTCCTGAAACAATGGCCTCTCATTTACTGCCAGCTTTGTGTTTCTGTGTGTCTCCGTGTGTGTGTGTGTGTATCTATGAATGGAAAGTTTTCGGGCAGTCCCGTCTACTGTACTGACTGCGCCTTCTGGGTCTTTAGTCCTTTGAAGACCCTCCAAGGGGGGGGGCTTTCAGGAACCCGATTGGTTGTGTTGTGACTCAGCTGAGTGTGACGCAGGGTTTTACTAATATTACATAAGGGAGTCAAATAAAAACGTGCACGGTCTGATGATAAAGTTGAGATTACGAAAAGCTGAATCTGCGAGGAAGAAGTCAACTTCTGTGTGACTCTCAGTGAGGAAGACACTGGTGTCTGTGGCCACGACCCAGACGCCAAGGCGGTGCCCCGAACCCATCGGGCCAGATCTACGACCACAATCGTGCACTTTTTCTTCAACGTTCACTGAGCTGTGCAAAAGTTTCTACGGTAACATTTTACTGCTCTTTCCTTCCGAGGGCCCAGGGTCATCTGCCAATCATGTCAATTTTTAAACATTTAAGTGCAAGTTTTAGTAACTTCTTTTCAGACCTCCTGAGCTGGTTGCAGAGGTCTGAGGACTACTTTTGGAGACTAGTTGGAGAGCCCTGTGAAGGCCTGACCAAACCTTTCATCCTATGACAGCTGGGGTAGCCCCCCCCCTTCCCATTAAAAAAACTGGATGGATGAATAAATGGATGGAATAGGTGCAGAGTGTTTAGCCTCACAGCAGGGGTCTGGGGACTAGTTTCTGAGATACAAGGACTATATGCAGAGATCAGTGAAGTGCAAAGTACTTTGTGCTGTATAAATTAAAACTGCTTGCTTGATAATGTCCTGAGGCGTCTGAAGGAGGTAATTTGATGCAAATTAAATTCAGGTTCACGGCCTGCCGTCATGAGATTCAGCGTGCGGTGCGGTTGGTGTTTGATGTGCTGACATTACGGAACTTTCAGTGAGAGTTCCCAACGTGTCAGCAGTGCCGGGCGCAGCGCATCACTGCACAAGGTGAGACAGCAGCCAAACTTTGATCAGGCTTTTGGTTTCTGGAGGTACAGGCACGGACATTTTTGATTGGACCTTTTAAACGTGACATGGCAACGACATCTGGAGACCCCTCAGCTGGAGGACGACACTATTCAGTTCAACTTTATTTATACAGCACCAGCTCACAGCAACAGTTTCCTCGTGTAACCCTCTGAAATATGGACAACAGGACAGATCAGATCCCATCTGCATCATAAATGTGTGCCAGGTGAATATGGCAGCAGAAACAGGATACTCCGTGTGTCACCTGTGTGTATGTTAACTCTGTGTGTGTTACCTGTGTGGCAGCCTCTGTGGACAGTCCTCTTGCCGTGGTGTGTGTGCGTCTGGGTGTGTGCGCCGTGTTCAGAGTCGCTGTGTTTCCTCAGAGCTCCGCTGAATAAAGTTTTCTTCGGCTTCGAACGCTGAGGATCTTCCTCCTGAAGAAACACACAAAGGTCACGCAAACATACAAACACACATATACAAACAGACGGCCTCAGCTTGAAACTTTTTCCCCCCTTCAGTGAAAATTATTTGATAGCCTAACACACACACACACACACACACACACACACACACAAATGTGAAATTTGCAGATGAGCAGGCAGAAAAAGTTCAGCAACAACAAACAACACACCCACTGGCAGACAGCACTTATCAGGATGCATCAACACACACAGAGGCACATTAACCTCACCTCTACTCGGCACTTCCTGTTTCCCTGGCGGGATGTCCCGCCTCTCCTACGAACACAGGGGGGCTTCTCCCCTGCCTCCAGGGGGAAATCACTGGGCACCGCACCTGTCAACTCCTGACCAACGAAAACATGAGATTAGAATCTTTGGACCGATGTGACCAATAGTTGGAGGGGTAAAAGGATTAGTTGGAGAGTTAGGAAGACTAGGTGCAGAGGAAGGAGGACAAGCTGCAAAGGTTTGGGGACTTGTTGCAGAGGATTGGTTGCAGGGGTCTGAAGACTCACTGCAGTGGGCTGGGGAATAGCTGCAGAGCAAAAGAGGACTAATTGTGGAGGTAAGAGGACTTGGGTTAGGATTGGGGATGGCCTGTCATTTTTTCATTCCTTATTATGACATCACTTACAGCCTCCTGCAGACAGATGCGTCTCAGCTCAGCCAATCGACTGCTAAGCAGTGCCTGCAGGCTCCGCCTCCTCTCCTGCAGCTCCACCATTCGCTCCCTCTGCTTCCTGTCCGGACAGGTGAGAGGGTCTGCACATACACAGGTAACACGCAAGTAAGAGACAGAAAACAGACACACTCTAGACTGCAGCATCTGCACATGTCAGCGTTTATTCTCACCAGGTGCTGAGATGAGTTGACCTTTGACCTCCATGGCTTGTTTGTCCCATATGACCTCTCCGCCTCCTTCCTCACTACTCGACTCCTGCTCACCTCCCCACACACTCTCACTCACCTGCAACACGTTGTCATCACAGATGAAGGTTAACAAATTAGCACACAGTAAACTGAGGACCAGCTCCAGTCCTGATAACACTGACACAAACTGCTGATTGCAGCTGACTAATAAACGAAGAGGAGGACAGCATGAAGTGTTGATCAGTTAGCCAATCAGAAGCTTCCACTGCAGGAGTTTCTCACCTTGCAGTTGGGTTCATAAGAGTTCCAGTAGTTCACTCCTGTGGCCATCCAACAGTCAGAGCACCAACCACAGGACCGGATCACTAACTAGGAGGCCGCTCGGTTAGCTGTTAGCTGGTGCTGAAGCTGCAGTTCCAAAACGGGTCTGTAGGGGGAGGCAAATAATCTTCAGCGCTCCTGACCTGAGAGGAGAACAAAAGGACAAGAAGAAGACGGTGGAGTGAGGCCCGATCAGGAAGTCAGTACAAAATTAAAAGCAGAAGAATAAATCCTGCCACAATAATTATTTTCACTTTTTAAAGCTCCTTTCAGCTGCTCCCTTTTTCACAATATCAAAAACTGCAGTTCCTCTAACGGCCACTTGATGCTGGCTGCAAAAGCGAGTCACTCCCCATAGAGCCCCATGTTAAACCGGCCAACTTCACAGCATTAAAAAGCATGTTTACAAGCTGGTATGAAAAAATGGTTTTGGCCTCTATAGACAGTTTCACCCTTCATAACAATAACTGCACAGGGGGGATTTTTATTTTTTTAAAACCATCAAGAGGTTTGTGCTCCAGTTTCGGTGAGTGAAGTTCTGGCGTTTCATTAGCACTAATTAGCAGGTAAGTGTGCCTGTGTGCTGCACCCACAGGGACACTGTGGAAAATATCCTGACCTGGTTCTCACAAATTTGTCCGACGTTCATCTGTGAAATTGGCTTATTTGTAGATGTTTCCGAGCCTTCAGCAGCCAATAGAGAAGCACTGATCTCGCCCACCTGATTTATTCCAAACACCAACAAAACGTTTGCATTCTCACATTTTAATCGCAGATTTATTTTGCATGCAAAGAAACTTTGAGCGCAGGTAAAAGTCGTACCCACCCTGTTCTGTTTGACTGCAAAACAAAGACACAAACTCCACACCTCACATAAATGCAATACACTGTTTTATTCTTAAAAGGCTTGCTGGTTCCTAAAGTAGCCGGTCCCTGCAGTTTTACCAAACAAACAGGAGCAAATGGTGCATTTATTGGAGACTAAAACAGTCACATTTGGTGCTTTAGTGAGAGTTTGTACAAAGGAAATCTACAAATAGTGTGAGTTCATGTTGATGATTAAATGTCCCAGATACTAAAGATGAATCACAGGTTTTAATAGCTTGGACAAAGCAGAGCGCTGAAGATCCCTCAGGTTAGAGGATTCAGTCTGTGTTGGTGGGTCTCTGAACTGGGATCAGATGCAGAATGTGGACAGAGATATAACTGAAACGGATCTGAAACAATGAAGTATTTTCTTGCAAAGCTTCTTCGTGATTAAACTTGCATGTTTGTGTGCTGGAGCTGCAGAGCTGCAGACAGAGAGAGCCAGCTCCAGATTTACTGGCTTTAAAGGAAAAATGTGGCGAGAACAGCGAGTGCCGACACGCCTCAGACAAAAGACAGACAGACAGACAGACAGACAGACACACACACACACACACACACACACACCAAGGTTTATCAGTCAGTCTGTTGCCAAAACAGAGAGACAAACGCATTAAGTCCATTTACAGTGAAAACTTGGTCAGGTGACCACTTGAAACTCCACGTGACTCGCGTGTTTGGCAAAATATTATCTGGACTTTTGAAAATTAAAAATAGAGCTTAAGTAATATCCTGCCTTGTGATTGGCTGGGAGCAGATGTTAGAAACTGAGAAACGTCAGTTTATGAGGTCATCAGCACATTTGGGACGTCAACATGGCGCACGATGGAAATAGAAGTGATCGAGATGAACTATGAACTTTTGCCTTTCTAAATTTTTAAATTAAAAATGTAACCATCTCCAGCTGCTCCTCTGCTTTTAATCCATCATTCAGCAGCAGTTCATTATAAACTAACCACATGCTTCATGTGGAACTCTGACTGGTGACAGTGTAACTATATTTAAATGTAATTAGTTCAAAAGCCCAAAGAGGGTAAAACAAAGTCATTTTTCACTGGTGTCAGCGGCAGACTGCACATCAGGGGCTCGGAGACGTTTACTTGAAGCCTGAGGGGGTTCCGCAGCAACAGGTACAAGTCAGCTCATGGATCTCTGAGAACACACGCGACCCTCTCAGGCCTCCTGAAGTGTTTACAGCACAAAGGTGCACGTGCAGCATCTCTCAAGACTTGCAATGTCTACCTGCATGATTATTAATTATCTTTTCTTTGAGCATCTGTTATTACAAGCAAATCAAGACTCGGAGCAACAGGTAGCTTCACCTGCAGCGCGCACACATACATCTGTCCAAAGAGTCTCATCTCCTGTAATTTTCCCTCCCAAAAAGGATTTATTACCAAAGAAAATCTCAAGAAACCACAACACGAAGTCCCTGAAAATGTTCCAGTACAACAAAGGCCGACGGACACGAAGAAAACAACACAAGTGTTACTTAATCACGGAACAACAAGGAGTCTGAAACCTCGGAGCACCTTTACCCTCCAACTGGAGGAGAACGAGATGTCCTCCGACAACACAGCCCTGAGAACAGGAAGTGGAGCCCAACAGGAAACAGGAAGAAGGAAATGAGTGATGAAAAAAGGGGGAAATTGGGGGGGGGGGTACTGACTGGGAACAGCTGAACTGGCTGGAAACACTGGTGTGATTCACTCCACTGTGTCCAGCAGCAAAGGATGAAGCTTCACACGGTTCACGGTTGTGCAGAAAAGGCGAGGATCAGAGAGGCGGAGCGATCAAGTCAGTTTTACAACTTAAAAACTTCTTTTGAGCTTCTTGGGTTCATTTTTAACAAAAAATTGTTGCGATCTAAAGTATCAGCACATCGCCGATGTACTACTTTGCATAGATGTGCTGTAAATCACCCCTAGAAACAACAACAACGTTATCTTTGACGATGTGGCTCATCAATGGATGAGCAGAAGCCGTAAACATAAAGCCAGGGTTCAACATAACCTGATGGCACTTTGGTAGTTAAAAAAAAATACCTGTTTGGGCCACTGAGTGTTTCCACCGGCTGAAATTGACCCTCACTGACCAGTTGTGTTTTTTCCTCACAGTCGGTATTTTCACGTTAAAATACCAATAAAACAGTAAAGGATTTATTTTTGACAACGTACGAATACTGAAGATATTTCAGTGTCTTCAGACGGCTGCTTGGAGCCACAGGTGAGACAGGCATGCAGCGACGAGTGCCAGGAGTCCATCAGGAGATGGAGCGGAAAACAAAATTACAGCCTCTAATATTACAAAAGTTATTAAGTTATTTAGTACATGGTCAAACACGTACAGTGTGACACTAAGATCACTGAAAGAGGGCAGCTCTAGGAGACATTTTCCTGCCCGAGTTGGCAGCTATCATGAAAAATGGGTGTGCGCGCCAGTTTTGGTGCCTGTATGCACTTGTGAAAGACTTTCATGAAACATGAAGTCATCTGCTGCACTAACTACACCGATCTCACCGGGTCTGTCGCCAGCCGCAGACACAGGCGATGGAGCTCGAACACAGGAATGGAGACTAGTGGAGAGGCAGCGGATTAGACTGCTCAGCTCCTTTTGCAGCACAGATGCACCGACAGAAACACCCGAAAACAGCAGCTGCATGTTCAGTGGTCAGCAGCAGGTAACAACACATAAAAAGTACCGGGTTCTACCCACGGGGAAAACCAAACAAGTGTGGAGATGAGGCCAAATGTTCTGCCAAATGGTCTCCCCCTCCTCTCCGTCTTCCTCCCCCCCCCCCCTCCTCCACCTCTTACATTCCTGAGTCCTGCTGAGTCGAGTTCAGACCCGCAGCTTCTCCCTTCATCCATCAGCGGCTCGCTCCATCGATCGGATTCAGCGTCAGCTCGTCGGCCTCCTCGCATCTCGATGCGCTGCTGCGAAGGCGCGGAGACAGAAGTTCTGACTGACTGACTGCTTCTGTCGCTCTGATTCTCCAGCATGTGTTTGTGTTGCGAGCGTGACACACACACACACACACTTTACTGTTGTCGTATTTCAGTGTTTTATTGTGTTTTGTCACTGGAGGTTTGCTTCCAGCTGCAGCAGCTTTCACCACCAATCAGATCTGTTTTACAGTCTCACAAACACACACACACACACACACACGCAGCCTGGTCTTTGACCTTGTTGTCGCTGTGTGTTTTGGGGGAGGGGGGGAGGTGTCACTCTCACCTCCCCTCCCCCCCCTCAGGTGATGCAGGTCTGAACAGCTGATCCGATAACAGCCTGCTGAGGCCAATCTGTTTCCAGTCTGCGCCGATCTCTCTGAACCAGCACAGCCTCCATCAGCACTCCTTTCATGCGCCTCAGAGTAAAAACCACCAACTTTAAGCCAAAACCACGAGCCCGGACCAGAACCCACTCTCTGAGGTCACAGCGCAGAGATCGGGTTTACAAAGATCTATCCCATCTGCCGTGGGGCGAGAGGCGGGGTCCACCCTGGACAGGTCACCAATCTGTCGCAGGGCTAACGCAGAGACAGACAACATTCGCACTCACACCTACAGCCAAGAGTCACCAGTTAACCCAACCCCACCAACCGCACGTCTCTGGACTGTGGGAGGAAGCCGGAGTACCCGGGGAGAACCCACACCAGATGGTGAATTCAAACCCAGGAACTTCTTACTGTGAGGCAACAGCGCTAACCACTGTGCCACCGCGTCGCAACAAAATCCACAAATAAAAAACATTCACAATTATAATTAATAAAAAGAATATGGCTCAGATTTGCCTTCCAACCCTGAACCTTCCTCTGAAACAGACTCAATACCTGTAATTAAAGTGACCTCAGTCGGTCTAACTTCTCTTTTGTTCGGGCCGTGGAGCTCACACACACACACACACACACTTGTTTTTCGCCTTCGGTAGTTTTTCATTTTTTGTGACGTCAGATCTGAGATCAGTTCTCCTTTCACCTTTTCACCACCTCTCCGGTGAATGTCAGTTTTATATTGAGGGAAGCAGTGCTTCTTCTTTGCTGCTGACCTAAATGCAATCAGTGAAATGAGAGATTATCCGCATCCATTCACGGCTAAGGATGAAAGTGGGAATGAGGCTCGTGAACGTGCGCGACGCTCCAAAATGATTGAAATTTACAAAAGGAGGAGCAGGCAGACGGAAGCCTGTAAACGCCCAACATGCGTCTTTAATCGTGAGTCTGCACAGTTTGATGCATCTGGCCCCAGAGCAGCGTGAAGCCGGTTTAACTCGGGTTTTCACTGTTACAAAGGTTGGTGGGTCAGTTCTCTATAACGTAGTCCCACGATTCCTCGAAGCTCCCTCGGTTCTCAGTGCTCAAGTAGGAGGAGGTTCTAAAGTTTTTGTCTTTCCAGGATAATCAGTAAGAAATATGGATCCACAGGAGCAACTTTGTCCTTTACAGGTCTGAACTCTACCGATAAAATTCTTCACTTGCTGAATGAATAAAACCATAAGGACACCTTTATTTAAGCACCACATTACGATGGCGTAACCAACCATCCTTGCACACACTGCTCATCTTCAGATCTTTCTAATATTATAGTTTGATCTTCATTTTTAAAAACGTGTCACTCTGCAGCCGGCAGACCCGCCCGGGTTTGTGAAGATGCTGATAGTTACACTCACTGACTCATCCAGCTGATAACCACGTTTGTGCAGCTGCTTATCCTGATAGCTGGTGTCAGGTTAAGTGAAGCCAGACAAGGAAAAGATATCCTGAGTGTGCTGAACTTGCTCCCAGCTCCAGATTCTGCTGCCGCTCGCAGCTGTGGAGCTTCATTCGCCCACAGAGCGGTTTTGAGCAGCACCAGAACCAGAAGAAGCAGATCCGGACTTCAGGCCAAAGGATCAGGATCCCACGTTCAGCGCTAACAGCGTGTAAACACGATGTAAACATGATGTAAACATGATGTAAACAGAGAGCAGCTCATGAGCCAAACAAGTCAACAACAAACTGAACGTTTAAAGATGAGAGAGATTAACACATCAAATGCACAGAAGATGCTCACCATCATTTACACTGAACACACACACACACACACACACACACACAGCATCCCTCTCTCTCTGCTGAATATTTAAATCCTGTATTTGCATCTCTTTGTCTGCAGCACAGAATATAAACCAAACCAGCTGTGGTCTGCAGCTGCAGCTTTTCATCACCAGCTCTCCCCCGTGTGTGTGTGTGTGTGTGTGTGTGTGTGTGTGTGTGTGTGTGTGTGTGTGTGTGTGTGTGTGTGTGTG
>JAVDPK010001816.1:765332-779010 GCA_034780415.1 Cichlasoma orientale | reverse complement strand
CAGCCCCCCCCCCCCCCCGGTAAATCACAGAGTGTGATTCAATCAGAATCAATCAGAATATTGGTAGGAACCCTACCTAATTCTACGCCCCTGGCAGCCAGTGTCCAAAACAAGTTAGCACAGGGTAAACGTTCTCTAATACGGTGAGGTTATCGTTCCACCTTCTAAAGGCCATTTCAGTCAGTACTTTCAAAATGTATCTGTAAATTTTAACGAGGAGGTAATTTTTTTCTTTTCATATATTTCCTTTACAATAGTAGACCACTCTCCTTTTGTTGGTGGTTCCTTGTCCATCCGCTGCTTTCTTACTGCTTTTTTTTATCAGCAGTAAGTAATACTTTAAGAAGATATTTTTCTTGAATGTACAAATCAGGTGGTATATTACCTAAATGCACAGTATTGATACTATACTGCACATATTTTGATGGTACACCATCATTTACTGATTCACTTTGAGCCATTTTATAGCCCCCCCCCCCGAGATATTACTGCAGCAATGGTACAAAACTACAGAGAAAATGATTGATTCATAGATCATAAGGCAACTGTTGCAGAGCAATAAAAACATCAGTAAAGTTTCCAAAAATGTCAACAAATTTTGAAACAGCTGAAAAACACTTGTTTATACGTGACTTGATACAGGCTCAGGTTGATATGGCCCGTTGTCATGTCATACAGAGTCTCATGTTGTGAGACGTCGCTGTCACAAAACAATCTGTGCTGCAAAACAGAGGTGCACGTTTGGTGTTCCTGTGCACCCAGAAACCCTCCATCTTCCCTTGTTCTCACATATTGTTGGCCAGTTTGATGTACTGTCCAAGTGGACATCCTGATTTGGAATGGGGGGGGGCAAGGGTCCCTGATTCTTCCTCTTCTCCTCATACTTTTGAGATATCCCACCTCTGGTTTGCCCTCTCTTGCTTTCTTTTTTGAATTTGCACAGACTTCGTGCAGTTTGGGATTTGAATGCATGCACGTGCACGCGGTCACTTTTTGTCATCCCATTCTCAGTGCAGTCCCGACTTTAGCGCAGCCAGCATGTCACCACTGCCATCTGCATCAAAGGAAAGGCAGTGGTACCACTTTTTTCAGTGTTAGGCTTACCTAAGGTACCTTAACCTTATAAGTCTCCCCCAAGAAGTACCTCTTATTGCTCAACGTTGCCCTGAGGCAACAAAAAGAAAAACTGAATTTCTGAAAATGCTAAATTAAAAAAAAAAAAAACTTCATAAAACCTGATAAAATTCCTTTACAACTTCACAGACACACCTGTATTTTTTATTTAAGGTTTATGTCATTTTAAAATATGATTACTGGGGCAGTTATTCTTACTCATCCACTCATGTGCTCCTGTGACAATGTGCTCTTCCATCACAGCCAGTGCAGTCCCTCCACATTTCCTCTCTCCGCCGAGATCAAAGCCTCTGTCTGCCCGAAGAGTCCTGAAGCCAGGCACGGTCGCTGTGCTCTGAATCAGCTCACCAAGCCTCATTATCCAAACACCTCACATTCCACATGATGAATGCTGGGACAGCTCCAGCTCTGAAGGAGGCCTTGCTCCGGGCAGTGCGTCTGTCAGGGTGAGCAGCCGGTGAAGAAAAACCAGCAGTAATCTTATAAAACTCAAACAAAAAGTAACCACTTCACTTTCACATGAACCACAGTGAGCAAGAAAAATCAACTTCACCGGGCGATGAAGTCGGCCTGCTGTAACAGGCCTGCTCTCGCATTTCAAATCCAGCACTCAAGATGTGATTGAAGTGCAGACCTTCAGCTTTATTTCCACAAAAGTGCTGCATTAACTGTTCAGGAATTACAGCCATTTTTATTATACGCAGTGCCCCATTTTCAGAGGCCCGAGAGTCTTTGGACAAAGCAGTTTTTGTCTTCAGTAAGTGAAGTCTCAGCTGTTTGAGTTAAAATCCACGGTGGTGGCCTACAGAGGCAACATTACAAATATCACTGTCCAAATACTTACGGACCGAAAACCCAGCAAACAGTTTAAGAGGAAATCAAAACAACAGAAAAGACTGTAAAAGTCTCTTTTTGATTAAAAAAAAAAAAGTCTGTTGCTGCATGCCTGATTACACCAGTATGGATTATGGGATATTAAATTATTTGAAGTTGACCTTTTCGCTGTTTTCTCTCGGAGCGATATTTAAAAACATGAATGGAAACAGAAACACCGGAAAACTGTGAGCAAGCGTGAGCGTCACGGGGCGATTCGGTTTGACTCGGAGCAGCAGGCCTGGAGGCTCCATTCAGAGAATAATCCTGCCGCCGGGACGAATCCGGAAGAATAGCGCCCCACCTACCAGCACCGCCCACACGCGCTTCGGGCTGAGCGGCTCCTCTTTCTGCCGATTCCGCCTCAGATGATGTTTAAATCTGCTGCTTCCTCTCTGCAGGGACAATCCACCGACTCTGCTCGACTCAAATTCTATTCGACTGACTTTGAGTGTGAGAAGCTGAAAACGTTTCAGAGTGAGCGAGGTCTCCTTCAACTCCACATCTGCACAGCTGCTGGCAGAATATGATGGAATCAGCACACGTGGAGGATGATCGTTCAAGCAAATATGACACCAAACGGTTTATCAGCTGAACGTTCTGGCTTCATGAAGCATACCTCAAATAGAATTTTAACAAATGGTTTTTATTAATTAAAGATTCGTTTTCCAGCTGCTTCCAGTTTTCTCTGATCAGCTTTGCAGGATGGACCTTTTTTTTTTTTTAATTCCCACTATAATTTGTTTCCAGTTGGATTTAGATCCGGGCTGTTTGCTGAGGTCCTGAAGGAAAGCTTTGTTCTGTAGTAACTTCCATCATCAGCAGGCCTGCGTTCTATCCGTGGACTGAGGACGTGCATTTACTGCTGAGGTTCTTTACCCGACAGCGAGCCCCGTGTTAGAGACGAGTGGGGAAATCGGCTTGTTTTCTTCAGACACTCATCTTTACTAGCGCACACCCAAAAATTAGAATATTGTGAAAAAGTTTTTTTTTTTTTTAAATCTTAATTTAATTCAAACGGGTAAACTTTCCATTTTCTTTATAATTTACATGTAAAGTAATGAAAATTAGAAATTATTACATTTCCTAAAATCAGTGAAAAAAGGGATTTACATGCAGAAACATACACACTCAGTATCTGGGGTTCCTTTAGCACAAATCACTGCATGTGTGTGGTGTGGCATGGAGGTGATCAGCTTGTGGCACCGCTGAGGCGTTACTGAAGCCCTTTGATAGCAGCTTTCATCTCTAGTTTTGGCTCAGATGTTTCTTCCTCTTTATAATATTCCACAGGTTCTCTTTGGGGTTCGTGTAATAAGATGGTCAGCAGATGATTTGGCACTGTGAGCAGATGCTAAGTCCTGCTGGAAAAGGAAATCAACATCTCCATAAAGCTTGTCAGAGGATGGAAGCATGAAGCGCTTCCAGACACAGCGGACCAACCACCAGGTGGCATCCCAAATCATCACAGACTGTGGAAACTTCACCCTGGACTTCAAACACCTCCAGACTCGAAGACCCTGGTTTCCAAATTAATTACAAAAATTACTTTAATCTGAAAAGAGGACTTTGGACCACTGAGCAACAGTCCAGATCTTTTTCTCCTTAGGCCCGGTAAGACACTCCTGACACTGTCTCTGGTTCAGGAGTGATTTGATACCAGTGGCTTATCCTCCTTGAGGAGGGCACTGATGATCGTCATCTGGACAACTGTCAAGTCAGCAGCTTCCCCATGACTGTGGATGTGTGTACAGCACAGAGAAACACGGCATTCATGCTGTTTAATTCACTCAAACTTTAAATGGCTAAGAAAATATATAATGTTTTGATTTTCATGAGCTAAAACACATAAAAGGAACATTTCACTTTACAAGTAATGAACAAAGAAATATTAGTTTACTTTTTTTTGATTGTGATAAAAAAAAAAAAAAGTAAGTAAGTTTCATTACAACAGCATCACCTCCCTGCCCAGTGCAGATTCATCACTGAAAATCACCCACAATCCTCGCTGCTGTCAGTGCTCGATTCCCTCCTTTAAGAGAGTCATGTGCTTCCTTTCAATCAGCCTCATTAGGGTCTACAAACATTCTTAACTGCAGAGTATTTTTGCACAGATTTTAGATCTGTGGAGGTACATTTAGAGGCGCACATTAAAAGCCCCCATTTTCTGTTTAACACCTGATCTACCGCTTGGAACATCTGTCAGTAAGAAGGCTGTAAAACCGATGGTGACTCAGACCTCTGGCTTGGATTAAATTAATAGCTCCTACTCTCATTATATGATCCCTTTAAATGACAAAAAATACAATGAAAAGTCCAAAATTTACACCCTCCCCTTCAAGGCCATCCAGTGGGCCGGATTGGAACCCTCTTAAGGCCAGTTTTGGTTCCAAGGCCATGTGTTTGACATCAGTGGCATACAGGGTGTATGCTATCAGGTATGAATTGTACATTAAAAATCAGCTGATTCTGAAGGGTTCAGGAGGAGAAATCACTGACTTTCCATTGTTCAAACATCAGGAAGTGGATTTCACACCAGCCAGTAAAGAAAAAATGCTCTAAAAATCTTTATTGTTTCAGAGAATATTCACAAACATCTGGTCTGATTGAATTTCCTTCACTGACCAATGGGTGAATGCCGTGTACAACAGAAGAAACAGAAACCACAGAAGAAGAGGAGCTTTGAATAACCTGATAGATGTTTATAAAAATGAAAAGAAAAAGTGATGCTACAGGGAGAAAATAATTTACAAGAGCTGGTTTAAACCCGCCCCTCTCCGCTGCAGAGGCTCTGCCTACCAACAGCACCATGACCTGTGACCTTTAAAATGACCTCAGACAGAGGGAGGTCGAGAGACATTCAGACAGAGACAGAGAGAGAGAGAGCGCTACGTCTACATTTAACTCAAATAAATTCAAACTTTACTTCCATTTGGAGAAATGCTGTTGACTCCGCCCCTCATTGTCTCCATGACAACAGCAGAAAGAAACAAAAGAAGGAGTTCTGATTGTTCAAAAATGTACAAATATCCTACAAGTCTTTCTTTGTTTGTTTCCAGTCTCCTCCTGGTCCTGGTAACCAAGCAACAGTAACCAATCACAGTCTTCAGCAGGAAGTCGGTTCCTCCTATTGGTCGGTCCTGAACTTCTTTGGTCCGGCAGATTTACTGGAGGCAAAAATCAAAAGAGGTTCAGTGAGATTTAAAGAATCATTCTGCTCGTTTCAGCTCCAGATTTTCAGTCCTGAACTCGACCCGAGCAGCTTTGCATGAGTCCCAGTTTGGAATAAGCCTCCTCTATCTTACACCGGGCCGTGGCTCATCCTCAGCAGCAAATCTGTCTGTGGTGCTGTAATTATTTCCCTTCTAATCGCTACATTACGCTGTCCTGCTGTGAGACTTTGTTTACAGACTTGGGTTCGACATATCCGGGGTCTCTTTCTGTTTTCCGGAGCGGTCAGCGTTGCGATTTGCCCTCCTAAGAAGTGAATGCTTTGCAGTACGGCCCTCTAAGAGTAGCAGGGCGAACTGCTGTAGAAGCTCGGAGGGAGATATTTAATGCCCAACGTGACAATGAGAATAGCTCAAATCACAGAGATGAGGCAGGTTCGCTCCTGTTTGCAGGAAAATCACTGAAAACCGAGTTTACATCGAAACATTTCAGAAAATAAGGAACCGCGTATGAGAAACACAAACAGCCATTAAAACATTATTCTTGGGTAAAGTTATGTCAATAAATTCTCACGTCAGATCCACTTGAACTCATTTTGGAGCGCATGTGGTGTTTACATGAGGATATAAGCGTCTTTTTATAAAAAAAATTTTTTTATTCTTTACATGTGGCAGGGATGTGTGTTGCCATGACAACGTCTGATCGCAGATATCTGATCAAATATTCAAATGAGCGCAAGCGGATCTTACAGGTCTGCGGCAGGTCCTGATCCCGGTCTCTTCACGGCTGCTTTGGGGTCTTTGCTGGTTTCTACGAGAGACAGAAAAACAAACATGAGGTCCGTTCTTCTCTGACAAACAGCAGCAGGTCTGGTCCTGTATCTGCGTCTAGTGGATCTCACCTTGCAGCCACCGGACCTGCGTGGCTGGCCCGTAGCCCTTCTGGTTGCGAGCTGCGATGCGGAAGATGATGGCGGGCTTGGTTGTGTAGTCGATGTGTGCGTTGGCGAGGCTAGAGGACTGGACCAGGCAGGATGGGTTGGGGCCACAGTAGACCCTCATGAAGGCCAGCTGGGTGGGACCAGAACTGGAGGAGGCGGCCTGGCTGGATTGGATCGCCAGGTAGACGGAGTACTCCGTGATCTTCCCTGACGTGACAGCGGGAGGTTCCCAGGTCAGCTGGGCCCCATCCAGGTTCTGCAGAAACAAAGTTCACAGGAGAACATGAGGTTTGGCAACCCCTAGAGGTAACGCTGCAGACTGGTTGGTTGACATAAAGGTAATGTCTCACCTTGCTGATCTTGATGGCGCACGGCGCCCCAGGGAACCCGGGCAGGCACGTTTTAAACGCCGACACCTCTGAGAATGCACCGCGGCCGCAGATGTTGATCCCCGCCACACGAAACTTGTAGGCTGTCCCCGGCTGTAGCTCCACCCTCCTCATCTGACTGTAGTCCGGGACAGTGCCCGAGTCGTCCTGCAGGATCAGCCTCATCAATAATATGAACAACAATAATATCTCTTTCGAACACAATAACTTAATTTAAAGGTGGCATTCTTACGTCAGGTGTGTGGTCATCGTAGGGGACGTAGTAATGTGTGACCACCATGTTGGTGACTTTAACGATACCGACATCAAACCATCGATCCTCCTTCACTGAACTCTTCGCCTGCAGGCAGCGCACAGTTAGCATGTTGTTAGCATGTCATTAGGATCTTGTTGGCATGTTAGCATGATGTTGAGTCGCTCACCGATGCAGTCGGTGTGATGCCGTTGGGCGCCTCCGGCAGCGCGGCAGCTGCTTCACTCTTCCCCTGACCTGATGTCAGAGTTGGGGCGGGGCCGAATGTGCTGGCCAATCGGGCGACCGCACTCGTTACTGCCGACGAGGTCAACTCGTGTCCGTTGCTCGCGTCTGCTGCTGGATCGTTGAGGCTGTCTGCGGGAGCGAGGCCCTCTGGCAAACAGGAGGGAGGTGTGAAACAACTTTATGAGCAGGAGCAAAGTTACAGTGACAGACTGCTCAGCCGCTGATCAGATACCAGTTATTGATATATGAGCAGATTAAAGGTGATGTCACACTAAGTGTTCTCTTAAAGTGAAGCAACAGTCCAGAGTCTACACTAGTGCCAGTCAGACACCACAGGTTATAAATGAACTAAACCATGTGCTCTAGTTTAGTTCTACTTCAAAAAAGACAAACTATCTGAAAATGATGATGTGTACAGGAAGTTTTAATCTTTGTTAGTGTAGCTGAACGGTTTGCACGTGCCTGCTACATAACAGCCAATAAACTACCAGTGAATCAGGATCTGCCCACAGACAGGTGAAAACTCACCTGTCTGTGAGCAGATCAATTCAGGAGCTCCATCACAGCTTTCAGACATTTTTACACCGATCTGTTCAAGTTTTTTTTTCTTGTCATGTTTATTATTGTTCTGTTTTTCTGCTTAACCT
The DNA here is from genome assembly GCA_034780415.1 of Cichlasoma orientale. Classification (NCBI taxonomy): domain Eukaryota; kingdom Metazoa; phylum Chordata; class Actinopteri; order Cichliformes; family Cichlidae; genus Cichlasoma; species Cichlasoma orientale. Next base: position 771,375 of record JAVDPK010001816.1, on the reverse strand, counting down.
CACTAACTGCAGTAGTGACTCTTGTACTGTGATTGTTTGTCTTTTTAGTTATTCGAGAAGAAAGAAAAAATGTCAAGAGCCTGGCAACTATGAAGCCACGTTTAAATGTAACACTGGGTTCAGCCGTCTGGCAGCAGGCGTACCTGTAGGGATACTGCTGTGCTGTGGCTCTGGTTCAGGTTCAGGTTCTTGTTGGTGCATTTGCTGCTGCTGTTGGACAAGCGCTGCCAGCTCCTGCTGGGTCAGAACGATGGGAATGGAGTGATCGGAGGCCTCAGAATCACCTGCACAGGACAGACAATAACATTCGTCATACAGGACACTACACTACACTACACTGTGTCCACACACTTTAAAAAAAACAAAACCTTTACTTTTACAATGAGCGCCCATATCATACACAGTATTAAAGATTGAAGCAGCAACTGTGATGCCACCAATCTGTCCTGTTATGAAGCCTCGAGCTGAGTGTTTTGAAACCAGATGTGATGAGTGAGGGGTGGATCGGAATGTGAAACCGCACCCCCATCAGCTAATGACTTGTGAGTCACAATTAATAGCCGATTAGAATATCCCAGATAATCCTCCTTTCTGATTCTTAGAACAAGACCCATCAGTGATGGGGATATCCTCCCGAGATGAATGAAAATATAAAATAGATTTAGAAGTCAGTGAACAAGTGTGTGACGTTTGATGTGTCTAGCTCAAACAGTAGGGTGTGAATTTGAACATCCTCTGTGAGATTGTTCTTGCGCTATCACATTCACAAGATTTTCAGAAAACCTGACCTCTGACCCTTAGTTTGAGGTCAAGGTTGCTGAGATTCAAACTTGTCCGAGATTTCAAGTAGTTGCATGGTTTGGTGGTGCTCAGGTGTTCGGACTGACAGCAGGTGGAGGAGCAGCAGCAGTAGCAGACTGCTAAACTGATTGGAACTCACCTGAGGAGGAGAGATGGGAACCTGAAGGTCATACAGAACCAGCACACACCTGTGGGCTCTTTATGGCGTGAATTTGAACGTTCTTGGTCATAGTTTTTGAGTTAAGACCAAAGTTAAAGTTAAGCCGGAAAAGGGTGGAGTGCTCACTCCGGCTCAGGAACGAGTTGCTGCCCCAGGTGGAGGAGTTTGAGTATCTTGGGGTCTTGTTCACGAGTGACGGGAGACGGGAGATTGACAGACGATTGGGGCAGAGACGGAGTGGAACAGATGCCGCCAAGGCTATGACAATAGCTTACACCCAGCTACCTCACAAATCTGTCGATTTACTGGTCGATCTACGTCCCCACCCTCACCGACGTTCATGAGCTTTGGGTAGTGACTGAAAGAATGAGATCACAGATACAAGCGGCAGAAATGAGCTTCCTCCGAAGGGTGGCTGGCCTCTCCCTTAGAGACAGGGTGAGGAGCCCAGCCATTTGGGAGGGGCTCAAAGTAGCGTCGCTGCTCCTCCACATTGAAAGGAGCCGGTTGAGGTGGTTCGGGGATCTGACTAGGATGCCTGCTGAGCACCTCTTGGGTGAGGTGTTTTGGGCATGTCCTACTGGGAGGAGGCCCTGGGGCAGACCCAGGACACACTGGAGAGATTATATCTCTTGGCTGGCCTGGGAACGCCTTGGGGTCCCCCTGGATAAGCTGGAGGTGGTGGCTGGGGAGAGGGAGGTCTGGGCTTCTCTGCTTAGGCTGCTGCCCCTGCGACCCGGTCCCGGATAAGTCAGACATAATGCATACTTATTAAGTTATTCAAATCATATTATACTCATGTGTACAGGAATATTACTACATAATGAAAAAACAATACATAATGCACTGATAACAGCAGATTATGTATAACATCACTATAGCCATAAGGCAACCATGTTGTTTATTTGAGCAATATTGCTGAGCAGTAGGTATGACTTTAATATTGCTCAATGATGAGTCATAGTCTACCATTTATGGTCAATCACACAGCACAATATTAGGCTAAGCCAATTGGACATGAAAAAGAGGCTGCATATCATTAGTATATATTATCATAGCATTAGCAGCCTGAGATTCTCCATGTTGTTCACGCTCCACTTCAGATAAATAGAGTCCAAGTGCACAAAAGGTACGAAATATCCAGGGATATAAATATCGTGCTGCAGATCTTTGAATGGCTCACTCCTTGTGGTTTTGGGGTCTATAGACCGGAAAGGTAAAACGTCATGGACAAACACCCGGACAGATGGATCGTATGACGACAATATCTTCCGCTTTAAATTGCACGAGAGGATAATAAAAACTGCAACATACAAAATTTAATTCACGTTTTAATCAACATGACCAGAAACTATTCTGTGACCTCTTTTTGAGGTCACAGAATAGAAATCTTTCTGCAACTAGAGTCGCCGCCTCTGCTGCTTCCATTCTTTATCATTTATAGTAAGAGACGTGATGTAACTGGTTTCCAAACATGCAGTATTTAATCAGGGTTCTAGCCAGCGGTTGATCGCCTGGCACTGCGCCATGCTGAGGTCGCCTTGCGCTGGGCTGAGAATTTCACCGTTTTGCTATTGGATCTCTTCACCATCACTGAGGTTAGCAAGCGGGCACGCACCCTGTGCACTCCGCCTCGTCACCATTACAGTATTATTTCACCGCAATTTGCAATCTACCACTGGGCCAGTTTCCTTCACAATGTGTACGCCTGACCTCGCGATGGTCTTGTTCACGTTTGATTTTGCGGGGCAAATGGTGACCAGCGTGAACACGAGGGGGAAGAAGAGGAAAAGGGAACTCAAAGGATGATTTTGGGCTTCCAATTAAACATAAAATCCCAGAAGCTGTGAGAGAAAACTACAATTCCCAGCTAAATGATGTCACTTACTGTTGTCACAGTTAGTGACTTGCATCAAAAACATGATAGGTCATGCTGACAATGTGATGACAGATATTCCAGCGCAGGAAGTGCTGTTAGCAGCTGATTGGAGCGACAAAACACCTGGATTATAAAGATTTTGTTGAATGCATGATATGTAAGTGTAACTCTTCTGCTCCACTACAGCCAACCCGACCAGACCATTAGCGGAGCAATGCTCTGGTCAATTAGTGATCTAACTGTTCACCATCACTCAATTAGCAAGTAGTGCAGCATTTAGTGTTTAACATTAGCAAGATAATTAGCATTAGCGCGCTAAGAAAACTTGACGTTAGAGCTTTCTGCCCCATCCGTTTAGACTGAGGCTTCAAAATAACTGCCCAGTTTCATTCCAAGAACGCTGCCTGAGCCCCTGAAGACCCCTGAATATCTGATAGCATCTCACCGATATGTCCCGCTGCCTGTAGTACTGCCTGTATTGTCGACTGCTGAACTGCTTCGTCTGTTGCTCTGGCCAGCTGATCCGGGGTCAGTCCCCCCGTCACCATCAGGGTTGTCGTCGTCGTCGTCCTAGAGACCTCCTCACCTCCGTCTCCTTCTGACGACATCAGCTCCTGAGGAAGACCTCCGTCTGAGGACACCATCTGAGGGTGGACACAAGCTAATCAGCTTCCTGTAGGTGTGTGTGTGTGTGTGCTTACACGTGTGTATCTTACCTGTGCTGCTGTCTCGCCACCCTCAACATGAACTTGTAATACTGATGCTGCTGACAGCACATCCTCCGACTGACTGACTGTCTGCATAGGCTCCTCCCCCTCACTTGCTGCTGCTGTATCCATAGCAACAGCCTCTGAGGACTCCTCCTGGGGCTGTCCAACCAATGAGGAGATCTCCTGCAGAGGCACAGACATTTCGCTGAAGATGCGTAATAATGACAATGACACAGGTGTGTGTTTGCACGCTTGTCTGTCTCTTACAGGTATGGAAGGTCCTGGTGTGGGCGTGGCCTGCGTAACAGTAGTAACAGCTCTGCTCAGATTGGCTGTGGTGGAGGGGGGATCAGACGTGGAAGGTTGTGTGGACTCTCCCTGCTGGCCATCTCCACCCTGCTGAGCTGAAGACACATACCGCAGGACAGGAGATTAGGGCACTTCCTGCTGAGAATCTTGGCTCTTGTTTTTAAAAACATGTTCCCAAATTCAAGTGTGAGCAGGTTACCTGTAGCAGTGGTGGCGGTGTTGGTGGTGCCAGTCTCATGGGTCTCACATGGTGGATTTGAACACACCTGAAACCAGACACATGCACTGTTATGAAGCGTGGAGCTGAGTGTTTTTGCTGTAGCATTATAAAACTTTAGCCAATCACAATTCACCTTCTAATCAGCTGACTCACCTGTTGGAGTCCTCCAGCTCCAGCAGTGGTGGCGGTGTTGGTGGTCCCGGTCTCATGGGTCTCACACGGTGGATTTGAACACACCTGCAGGCACAAACAGCTCGTGTTTATCTGCAGACTTCACCACACCTTTAACCAATCACTGTCCATCATTGACCTGCACGTGTCAGGAGTCAGGTGCTCTCTCACCTGTTGGAGCCCACCAACTCCAGCGGTGGTGGCGGTGTTGGTAGTCCCTGTCTCGTGGGTCTCACACGGTGGATTTGAGCAGGTGTTCAGACTGACAGCAGGTGGAGGAGCAGCAGCAGTAGCAGACTGCTGAACTGCAGGCTGATTGGAACTCACCTAAGGAGGAGAGACGGGAACCTGAAGGTCATACAGAACCAGCACACACCTGTGGGCTCTTACAGGTGACCACTGACAGAAGTTTTTCTGTAATTACTTTGCCAGAAGGACATGACAAAAATTCCTCACAGGTGGCAGCCTGCAAAACTGAAAAATAGAGCCCCAAAAAACAGCAGTTGCTCTAATGTCCACTACAGGCTGGCTGCAAAACCAAATGAATCCGCTTGGGTCCATAAACTCACCTGCAGCTCTTGGCTCATGCTTGCTGAGGCCACAGTGGCGGTGTTGGTCGTCCCCGTATCGTGCATCTCACAGGGTGGATTGGAGCAAACTTGGTTGGTGCTCCCGATGTTTGCAGTGGCGACAGTGGCGGTGTTGGTCGTCCCCGTCTCGTGCGTTTCGCAAGGCGGGTTGGAGCAGACCACTGTCACTGCAGCATCATTAATAACAGTGTAAAAACATCAGATCACTGCTTTGAAACAACCACTGCATACTTTATTGTGTATGACAATTTGCTCTATACAATTCTTTCTGCACAGCAGCTAAAACTAACATTGCCTGATTAGTAGTACTGGTTTCTGTACCTGCAGCAGTCTCTCCCTCCGCAGTAGTTGTTGTACTTGTACTCGTAGTACTTCCAGGTTCTTCTGAAGTAGGAGAAGCCATGATGGAGACAGGCAGATCCTGGACCACCGGCTGAGCCTCGGCGCCACTCGGTGTGGTGATCAGAGTTACCTGCAGAGAGAAAATACAGTATAATATAGAGAGAAAACATTGCTTGATTGGCTCTTTCATGTCCTGTTCAGTATAACTACAGTATTACAATATTACTCTCAGATGAACTACCTGCTTGGGCCCAGTGGTGGCAGCTGCTGTGGTGACTTGGCTGGCCAGCGCGGTGATTGGTGTAGCCAAGGATGCGTTAGCCTGAGCCACAGCACCTCCTGCCCCGGTGGTGGAGACGGTTCCTGTAAGTGTCCCCAGACTGGAGACACCTGCAGAGACAAAAGCACAGGTGCTGTGTTTGGATTGGTCGCTTATCCGCTAAACACTGAGCAGACTCAGTGAGAGAGAAGTGCAAACAGCTGTTGGAACATTTTGGACAGTACTTGCATGTACCGCTGCTACATAATCATGAACCAGCTGTTTGTAATTATCTCTGACCTCAAATTTGGTGCAGATGTTCTGTTTGTTTTAGCAACAAGATACAAGAATGCTGCTACTTTTGGATAAATACACAGACAACAAAAAAACTACTTAATCCATCCATCCATTCGCTTATCCTTTTCAGGGTCGCGGGGGGGGCTGGAGCCTATCCCAGCTGACCCTGTACAGGGGTCGCAGGGCTAACACAGAGAGACAGACAAGCATTCGCACTCACATTCATATTCTCATTCACACCTATGGGCAATTTAGATTAGCCAATTAACCTAACCCCAGTAAGCGCATGTTTTTGGACTGTGGGA
>JAVDPK010001816.1:688163-720581 GCA_034780415.1 Cichlasoma orientale | reverse complement strand
CAGGGAGACAGGACCACAGGGGCTACAAAACAGAATACAAACATAAAACACTGGACCACCGGCCCAGGACCATGACAAACACAACAAATACTGGTTATACTGGTTATACTGGCAGCACTGTGGAGTTTGAGCTTCAGCTTGTTGAACAGATTGGTCGTGTTGTGGATGGTGCAGATCCCACCGTGCAGCAAATCTGTTGATTACCTTCCACTTGTGTCCTGGTGTTTTACATGTGGTGCGGCTGACAGAAACATTTAAAATGCCGGGACTTTTCCCTGGATACTCGCTCTTTGTGGTCATTTTTTTGGGGGTGTGAACATATTTGTCCCTCTAGTTTTTCCACTTCTATGTTCATTCCCTCACATCCATTCCGATAGTTTCAGCTGTTTCCCTCCAGGAATTTGCTGACATCTGTGAGTCCTTATATTGATAGTATGATTATTATTCCTTATACTGAGATGCTGATTTTTATAATCTCACTGATAAAATAAAAAAAAAACTGCACTGTAAAAGTCGCCGGAAATGCACGTGAGAAAGCGATGGTGCTGAACAGGCCAGTCACGATCGTTGCGGGCTGCGTTTTTGTCCATTACGACACACCGTGCAATATAAAAACCAGCCTCCAATAATCAATATTAGAGCTGAAATGGTCTGAAGACAACACAGCCAGAGACTTTATCAAATTTGGGCATAGCATCATGTGGTTTTTGAAGCCTCAAGCTGAGCTTGTTTACTTTCACAAACTGAGCTTAGTCAGTTTGTCAGTCATAGGCTAGGCCTGCCTTCCGCATATCCTGTTTTATCTTCCTTCTAGACTGCAATGAGGCCCATGATTGACAACATAAGCATCATTACCCAGGTGATGAATCAACGGAGTAGGATGATCTTTTTCTCATAGACTTCTATAGAGTCTGACTTCTTTTTACAGCCAGAGGAGTCGCCCCCTGCTGGCTACTAGAAAGCAGAGTTTAAGGCACGTTTAAGACGCGAAGCTGCATCATCTTTTTTTTTTTTATAAGTCCCAAATCTTACGGTGGCCCAGAGGTGTCAGGTCAAATACAAAGGGTTTTTTTTCAGTCTGAAAAAAAAATCCTATGTTGTGTCACTTTCGTTGCGGCTTTCGTATTTGTGTCGTGGCTTTTGTATTTGACCTGACACCTCTGGGCCACCATACAAACCTTTTAACCGTACTGAATAAGAAGCATGTCAGATGAGTGAGAAATTTTGCTTCAGAATTTGCTCCTAATACCTTTTCATATTAATAAAATATACTTAAATGAATGCATATACAACCCAAAAAGGCAGTTATTATTTTAGTAGTTATAAATATGCTTTTTTATTATTAATGTTATTTAAATCGATGTATTTCGATCCTGGGTGAGATGTTTTTCTCTGTCAGGAAAGTTTCCTCAGTTTTTATCAATTTACTGGAATAACAGTTGATTCCTGAATCTGCTTTTCAACAACCTGAGCATTACAGAGGATGATGTAGGTTGATGACGCGCGGTGGGTGGTGGTCTTCAAAGTTTAGGAGCAGACACCAGGTTCACATTTAGATTCTTGTTTGGTGTTGGGGTTCAGTAGGCAGTAAAAATCAGTGAAATCAGAGATGCTGAATGTCCTCGGATCCGGCTGGTTCTGGTTGCTCATGCCCCCCGAACATTCAGACATGAAGTCAGCAGGAACTTTTTAATGTTTCTTCAGACTCTTGGAGGAAATGCTACCTCCTCTTTATCTGTTTGCGCTGCCAGAGAGTGGATGATCTCAGTTGTTGGGAAAAAAGGCTTTAAGTGTCTGAGCATTAAAAATAGAACAGAATCTAGAGTAATGGACTGACAGTGAAAACCAGACTTTATTTAGCCTAAATACTCAATACAGTTACAATGTATGTGACTGTGACTTGTATGCCAGTGGCTGGTCAGCTTGTACAACATGTTAGCCTTCCTTTTTGTCTTGTGGCTGCCTTCAGCTCTTTTTCTGACCCTGTTATTACAGCCTGTTTGCATTATCTAAACCCAGCGTGGTGTCATGTGGAGTGTTGGCACTCCATTACCACACACCTCCACACACCTTGCATCCATCGCCTTCCAAGCAGTCTGGCTGCCTCTGGTTCAGATATAGTGCTGTTTTGAAGCGCTGGAATAATGTCAGCATTAACCAACTATTCCCACCAGCTGGCTGCTGGACGAGCACTCTTCTTCTATTTTCTTTCGGCCTGTCTGCACTGGTGGTTTGCTCCAGACAAGAAAATGATTTAACAAGAAAATTTTAGCCTTGTCCGCCTTATTAACCTCCTCGATGTTAATCAGAGCTTTTGATGTGTCACGCTCTTACCATCCAGCAACAGCTTGAATAGGCCTGAAAATACTTTTTATTATTATTAAATAAAGCTTAAGACCAAATTTACAATGGAAATATAAATCTAAGGTGAAAACTTTCCTTGATGTCAGCTAAGAATTAAGAGTGAGGTAAAATGAAAGCATCTGGTCAAGTTTAAGAACGTGTTTATTAATGTTAAAAGGAAAAAGAAAGTCTTCAGACGTTTAGCAGCGTTATCTTTGTAAGTGTTTCTGAGCAGTGACTTTAGTAGTTGATCATTTAGAGGCTATTTGTCATTAAACTTGCATCTTTCCATTTAAGTAGGCTAAGAAAAGGCTGCTTAGCAAGGCCCAGTTTCTGCCAATGAGAACCATGAAATGTGTTTTTTCTGACACTTAGCTAATTTTATAAGCACATCTGCTTTTACAGACCTGAAAACGATCTGAAGGGGTTGCTGGAAATATATATATAAAAGGACATTTTAAAAAAGTGAAAACAAACCAGGCAAATGTCATAACATTTTTATAACCTTCATATCCCTCCAGTTATGTTCGCTATAGGCTGATTCATTCATCAATACGTGAGTGAGGTTAACCATCATTCAGTCCGGCCTGTATCACAAATACCACGGCCTTATTGATGGAGTCACGTTGCATGATCTAAATAAGAAGAAGAAAGTGTTTCACAGTTTGGTCAGAAATAGACTAGAATAGAACTTTATTGTCACTGACATACAATGAAATGAGTCATTATGCATACAACAAAATTCCGTTCAGAACAGCCACCTAAGAGGACATACAAGCTAACAGACAGGGGAGATGGATGCAGCCGCTGTGAGACAATTAATAAATGAGACATTTAAGAGCTGTACTCATCCCAACATGCAGCACATACAAACACACATTCGCGTTCCTGTACAAGCATTGATGGGAACTGCAGCCAAAAGTAAAATGGGAATGTGTAAGGAAACGCTAACATGTATAAATGAATTCTCAGTTAGTTAGCTGGAGCCCTTGCTCCTGCTGGAGCGTACACCGTCAACATCTGCCTGCTGGCAACATCTGTCCTTAGCTGCCTTTACCACCCGATCCCACCCCAGTCCGGTCGCTTTGACGTCTCACAAGGTCCCGACTGTCCTGTGCTGTTTGTTGCCGGCTTTCTCGCCGTATCCCCGAGCCATCCCCACCTACCTGCTCTTTTTCCATGCGTCGCTGCTCTGTCTGCTGACGCTATTTTTTTCAGCCATCAGGTTGTGAGGATTCAGCGCGGGCACTGGTTTGCCAAAGTCTGGACTCTGCCCGCGGCAGCTTTTGTGGTTCTCCATGTTTGAAAACTCATTTGAAACATGGGGAACAAATGAGTTTTCAGCTGTTTAAAACAAGGCTGATCAATCAAACCTGATGGGCTGGGGAAGCCTGTTACAGAGTGCAGGCACTACAGTATCAAAGAAAAGTGCAGGACACTTAAAAGACACCGGCTGGTCGTAGAGGCCGAATAAGGTCTCAGCAAATCTGCTGCATGAGCAGGAGCCTGGGCATGCAGGGGTTTGTATGTGATTATTGCAATTTTAAAATGAATTCAAAATTTTCCTGGAAGCCAATGAAGGGAGGCAAGAATAGGGGTGATGTGCACGTGTCCATAGGAGCACGTAAAACCTGAGTTCCAGTTATCCAGAAGGGAGAAAATGAGTGTTTACTAAAAGTTCCACATTATTGGGCGACAGCTGAGTTTAAAGTTTTGTGATCTTTCTTAGATGAAAGAAACAAGACTGGATGAGCTCAGAGAGGTCAGGCAAACTTTATGTGTGGCGCACCGTTTAGTGCAGTTCAGTGCGCCTCACCGATGAGTAACAAGCCGATTACAAGATGTAATCAACACTACAAATAATATGCAGTAATAAATTTAAAAGGTGAAACATCAAAGAAATGCATTGAAATTTGAAATGGCCTTTAAATAAAGAGAACCAGATTTTTTGTATCTGCTTGCAGTCTGATAGCTATTGACCAATCACAGGTTAGAACAGGTTTTCATGGTAAACGGTCTGCGCGGAGAGAAAATGAGGCACTTTAAAACCTCTGGCTGTCTTCTGGTGACAGTTTAACTTTTTATTAGTTTTTTTTTTAATGTGTCTGCATTTGTAAAAAATGACTGTTGGCTGGAAGAGGACATCTTGGCCCGGATGTGCTCGGGCTAAACTGGAGGATCTGTCAAACTGGCCCTCAGAGGTTATGTCAGCAGACTAGCAGATGAATTCCAAGATTGCCCAAAGTGACCCGGAGAATTATTTGGTCCAAAAGCTCTTCTTGTTTTTTTGTTTTTCGCCATCACGGCCCGAAGCCCCGTGAAGACCAGACTAATCAGTCAGCTGCTCGGACTCGTCCGTCTCATCTGAACTCAGCTTTTTTTCCAGCTTCTGTCAGGATTTTAAACCGCTGCAACTTCAAAACATTACCGTGTGAAATATTCAAGCTCTCCTGGTGCTTTTGGGTTGCTTGTTGTTGTTAATCACTTTTGAAACACTTTATTGTATGATTAGTAAGCTGTGATTGAGGATTATTAGGAGCTGGATGCTGAGGAAGAGCTGCGAGGCAAACGGGGAAACGACGAAGGCCAAACAGGAGGTTTATTGATGTGAAAGAAGACATGCAGGTGGTTGGCGAGACAGAGGTAGATGGAGAGGACAGGAAGTGGTAGAATAATATAATTTGCTGTGGTGACTGCTAACAGGAGCAGCTGAAAAACACTAACTTGTAGTTTTTTTCTGCTGTTTTTTCTTCTTCCTGTACCTCCTGTGTTTCTTGCTTGCTGTCATTACGCAGCAAATATCTTAATAGTCTCACAGAAGTTTGTGAAGTTTTAGTGACTTCTATTGATTTGTGTTTCTGGAAACTAATTTTCTCTTATTTTCACAAGTGCAAGCTAGTAAAATATGAGACTTTTACGAACACATTTTTAAATAATGCGAAATATCGTTTATTATCATTATCGACAAGATTACAGAAAATATCGAGAAATACAATCAATATCGCACACCCCTGCTGTCTGATCTAGTACAGGTCTGTGTTCATGTACACAGGTTTGTGTTCATGTACACAAAATTGTAATTTATTTACAGTTTCAAAGGAAGCTTGAGGGGTTGTTGGCAGATCCAAATTCATGTCAGATTGCCTTTGTATTTATTTATTTATTTTGATATGTTATTAATTTAAAAAAAATTGAATTAAAACTAACTTGGTTATGTTTAAAAATATTATGTTTTGGGTTAAAATACAATTGTTGCCACATCCTTTAAAGCTCTAATTTTAGTTGCACCAAAGTGCTTTTACAACCTTTCTAGAATTTCTAAATAAAAGGAAGCTTGTGTTCAAATGAAACAACAACGCAAAAACAAAAACCGTACCATTGACTCAAACTCTTGAACTCTTGACCTCTTGCTCTGAATCCTACTTGTTATCCTACTGAGGTAACTGTTAGCTACCTATGCAGTAAGGCTTCGGTAAGACCGGTGTGTGTATGAGCGGACTTTGTGTGGCTTTAGTAATGAAATTAGCTGTCAGCAAAGTGTTGCATTAAAAAAGACACATGCTTTAAACTTCTTTCTTGTGTCATCGTGAGCAATATTTGTTGTCTACCTCAACCCATCGCCTACGGGTGTTGACTAGTAAGATAATGTTGCCGTTTAAACCGTGTTTGCTGGTTATCTTTAGTGTTCATTTTAATGTTAGTTATTAGTCTTTTGGTTTGAAGGTTAATTTTTCCCAGGTGTCTCGTGGGTTTACTTCCTGCTTTTGCCCTTTTCTCCTCCTCTGCGATTGCTCACGCTTCCCTCAGTAGTTTGACCTGTTCGTTGTTACAATTTATTTTATTTCTCATCACACAGGCTGTCCTCCCCTTTGTCAGATTATCCGTTTGGCCCCTCCTCTTTCCTTGTGAATTCTTGTTTGGCTTTTTACTCGCTCAACTTTGGCTATTTTGTTCTTTTTTTTTTTGGGCTCGGCCTAATAAAAGCTGGCCACACATATTTTACATCAGTCTCCTTATAACTTAATTCATGAATGTATAGACTTGGTGAACTCTGAGTTTGACTGTAGTTGTGGTGCCACAGTACTAATACCTGACAGTTTATCTTGACCTTAATATGCAGCAGATGAGTTTTCACATGAATGTGATTGAAAGCTGAATATCTAATGTTTTCCTTTGTACCCAAACACAGCACTCAGATACTTAAATATCTTTATTAATATATACATTTCTTTTTATGTATATTAACATGCTATATAGCCAGCAAAGGGCAAAGATTTAGAACAAGGTTTGACATGTTAACACTTATAACATTCAGAAACAGAAGGATGAAGAGCAAACAAGTCATCCCAGCTCATTCCCATATGCTATTAATATACATACATTTACATCATCTGTGCACATCTGTTAAAGCAAAAGAGAAGGAGAAAATGCAAAAAAAGAGGAAGTGCTTGTGCATGCAGCCACTTTCAGTCAAGAAACTAAAACTTTTCTGTTATAGATCTTGGATGCCTCAAAACCGCCTCTGAGTTTTTGTTTTCATGCATTCAGAAGCACATTGTGTTTTCAGGGCAGCATTCGTGAACTTCACCCTAACCTCGCAGGCGGAGAAGTTTTAAAATGATATAAAGTTTAAGAAAACCTTAAGAAATGTGAAGCAAACACCGGTCCGGCTCGTCTTCAGCCCCATGCTGCCGAAATAATCGATCAACACATTAATATTAATGAGCAGTTCTGATTAATCTTTTAATCAGAAGAGAGCTATCCGTCCTCTGCTGTCAGTTCCTCCAGTGGCTCCGATTTTGGTCTCTTCTGGTTTCCGTCTGAGTTTATTTAGTAATGTTAATCTTGTTCCAACTGTCAGACTTATGATGAGAAACAGCCTCTGGTCCCTGTTAGAAAAACAGGAAATCTGACATCTTTTTGTGTGGTTGGTCGGTCAAAGGAAAAACCGTTTCATATACTTTGAGAAAACAATCTGGCCTGCTGAGGAAAGTGAAAACTAATTAATCTGCATTGATTTTAGATGCAGCTAATCTAAATTTTTCTCAGATAAAGTAGTTATATGCAGCTGAGCAGTGGGCACAAACTGCATCGTCACATGGTTAAAGTGTGAAGTTTAAACAGCATCAAGAGGAGATGCACAGTTCACACTTATCTAACGGAAGATGAGTTATCTCTTCATGCTTCAAAGCTGCTGCAGAGGGGGGAAAACACCACAGTGACCTACAATTGTTTGAAGACACGCCACTGTGTGAGTTGAAAACTTCCTGTTGGTGCGTTCAGGGGTAGTCCGTCGCTGTAACTCAGCACTTCCTGCAGTTGCTTCACAATAAAAGCCACAGGCTGCGTGAGCTAATTAATTTGCTGTGCGGTCCACACACACACACACAGAAGCAGGGAGTCTTACATCATCAGAAACGGGATCCGCTATTAACATGTGCTCTGTTTCTGGAAAGGTTATCCGGATCTGATATTGATCCAGATAATCAGTCACTTTCAACATTTCCACCAAAGGAACTTTCAGTAGCGCTGCGTAATGCAATTCATGGTTTATTGTGTTCACGACATTCACCTTGTGCAGGAAAGTGTTTGTAAATCTTTTGGAATTTTCAGTATTTCTGCATAAATGCGACATATGTCTTAAACATTGTCAGACTTTTGCACATCTTAAAGGTAATCAAAATGTTAAACTTTATTTATCATTTATTTATTGAGTGAAATGGTCCAACATGACATATGTGAAAGGAAAAATATTTGCACTTTTGGTATTTGGTGCAACTCTATTGTGCAACTAAATGTTTCTGGTATCTGTTCGTAGGTTTTTCACTCTGGCTCGAGGGACATTATGACCCCGCCCCCGGAGGGGGGAACCGGGTATTGTTGGTGGTCTGTTTATGTGTTTGTTAACAATATTACTGCAAAACTACCAGTCCGATTCATACCAAATTTTAATGAAAGATGGTGAGTGACCCCTAGATCACCTGATTAAATTTTTGCCATAATTGGGTCAAGGTCAGAGGTCGAGTTTTTCTGAAATCTTGTGAACGCAATAACTCGAGAACGCTGCCACCTAGGATGTTCAAATTCACACCATTAGATGCATCTACTAAAAATCTTGGATGAGTTTCAATCTCAGCGACCTTAAGCTAAAGGTCAAGGTCAGAGGTCAAGTTTTCTGAACATCTTTTAAACGCGATAACTGGAAAAAAGATGTCACCTAGGATTTTCAAATTGAGGCCGTAGATGCAGCTACTAAACATCTCGGACGACGTAGTTCTTACCATAATAATGCCAATCACAGAGAGTGACAGTGTTTTCAGTGGTTTACATTTATAATGATCTTAGCATTTCTTATTACTGGTTCTTACTGAGCCATTTGCAAGTCACTGAGGCTCATGTGCACCCCCATTAAGATCTACTGAGGCCTGCTAATTATGTACTCTATAACTTGTGCTTCCAGAGGATTCCCACTATCCAGATATTCTGCTGCCAGGAGGCTGAAGGGGAGCACTGACGGCTGACAGTATTTTTTGTTCAGTCATTGAAAGCGTCTTTTCATGCTTAAAGTGAAACTGACTTGATCTGGATTCTGGATTTGCAGGCTACTTGAATTTAACAAGGGAGACTCCTTTTTCATTCGCAAAATGAAAGTTATTTTAGTTTTTTAAACTTTGGAAAATTATGCGCATGGAAAATAGGACCTCTGTGTTATCTCAGTGATTCAGTGTTTGGAAAGTGACACATTTGTGCGACGGACAACATTCAAATCCGCTAAAACGTCTGCTGGGGGCGGGGTTTGCTGTGGCCGTCACCGCTTGTTCCAATTTCAGTGCTTAAAACACATTCAACACTGGGATGTTGGTGGGTTTCCTCTAAAGACTGTATATAAATGATGGCGGTAGCCACAATGACATCTGTCATTGGATTTGGACTCAATATTAACACTTTGGCCACTGCCATGTTAGGTTTCTTTTTTTTAAATCAGCAAACGTTAGTCATGTTTAGCAAACAGACATGCACTCTGGAAGAACCAGGCTTAGGGAGGAGGAGTCACAGCATCTCTTCAGCTTAGTCAAGTCACAGGGAGCCAAATATGGGCATTGGAGAGCATTTGTAGCTGGCTGCGAGATGAGTGCTGCACAGGGATGTCTACAGAGTGCACTGAAAAGAAATGCTACAACAATGAGAGGTGGGATTAAAGGGCGAAGCATGCTACTGCATTAGTAGTGGAATTGTAAGATGTCATGGACTCTATATAAAAGATGGATGTAGCCACCCTGTTGTTACCCACTGATTTTGGACTTTGGATTTGAAGGTTGAATGTTAGCTTATTTGCTGCCACAATGTATTTTGTTAGAGCCAGAAGTGACCATATTTGGATTAGAGGGTGGTGCTGGAGAAGATATCTGTAGAGGACAAAACTACTTTTTGTAGCAAATCTAAACATGTTTTTTAAAAGCTGTAAAGTTGGGTCTTTTAACATGAGAGTCTGTGGAGATTGTCTCACTTTTAGCACCAGCCTCAAGTGGCCATTAGAGGAACTGCAGTTTTTGGCACTTCACTCAGTTTTTAGCCCTGGAGGTCACTGCTCAGTTTCCTCAGATAAACTGCTCGCTACACACACTTCCACAACTTTTATGTTGGACATCTTCTTTGAACATTACTTGGTAGAATGATTTGCGTGACCCACTTTCGTTTAAGGTTCAGTCCATGGACAGATGTCCTGACATTCTAGAATTTGCTGGAATTAATCAGAATTCATTGCTCTGTCCCTGACGACAAGCTGTCCTGCCCCAGATGAGGCAAAACAGTTTCAGGGTGGGATTAGGTTCTTATTCTGGAATGCAGTGTTTTCCTTTGTGTAGCAAGGCCACCTGTGCATACAAAGCCCATTCATCCAACACCAGCGCATCACATCAGCGATCACCTGATATAGGCCTAAACAGTACAGCCTGCAGTCAGTCTGTTTTCATCATTAATTTCTCCTAACTGCTGATATCAAAGAAAGAATTACCTACATGAAAATATTCCTCTTGGAATAAGCTTCATTATGATATAAATTTTATAATCCAGATGTTTCAAGAACATTTTTATTGATACAAAAAGATCAATGTTCTTTCTTGGAAAGAATCCTTCATGCAGCTTTCAGTTCTGAAGGATCCTTGGAGTTAAATGTTCTGAAACCCTTTAATGGAAATGTGGCTAAAGGAAGCCTAACGTGATCTTGCTGATTCAGTTTTCTGTGTACATTAACTTTATATTCAGGAAGTTATTTGGAATCCTGTAGTTATAAAGGTTGTGGCCATAGTGTTAATAGCATGGTGTTATTTGTTTTTTGTGTAGAGAGGAGGGGCAAGAAGGCGATGAAGGGCCAATCGAACCCCAGCCCCCAATGAAGGAAAAAGGCAGGTCCCAGAGCAAGACCAAGAAACCCCGCAGGGAACGTCGTCGTGCTGACCGAGGGGCAGAGACCACAGCCTCAGCTACAACTTCAACAGCAGGGCAGCAGCCACAGACAGGGGCGGAGCCACAGACTGAGGTAACGACTGGATTAGAAGTTAGCAGAACAGGTGGAATCGCGGAGGGACAAATTTTATCACCTGCTGAACAGCATGGCATAATCATGCTCAGGATGAGACGCAAGTTTTTGCTCACCTTTTACTTGCAGATGTCGGAGCCAGTGGCCGGTCCCTCAGATCCGGGGTCAGAGTCTGCAGGCGGTAGTGAGTCTGCAGGATCTTCCAGGCAGCGGCGCTCAATCATTCGGGACCGAGGGCCGCTGTATGATGACCCATCTCTACCCGAAGGCTGGACCCGCAAACTGAAACAGAGAAAGTCTGGACGCTCTGCTGGGAAGTTTGATGTCTACCTGATCAAGTAAGCCATGCCCACCCTGACAGTGTGGGGGTTTTGGGATGTAAAAGAGTAAAAGCACCAAATTAACATTTCTCTCTTTTTTTTTTTGGTTTAGCTCGGAGGGGAAGGCATTTCGTTCCAAGGTGGAACTTATTGCCTACTTCCAGAAGGTTGGAGACACAACAACTGACCCTAATGATTTCGACTTTACTGTTACTGGGCGTGGGAGCCCCTCCCGCCGTGAGAAGCGCCCACCCAAGAAACCAAAGGTGGTGAAACCATCGGGGCGAGGTCGCGGGCGGCCCAAAGGTACTGAAAGCTGTGATGTTAGAAGTTACAGTGGATTTAATATTTGAACTCAGCTGTTCCTGAGTCTATCTGGTTTTCTGTAGATTTTGTGAATGCATTTATCTCTTTGTGTTTGTGTAGGCACAGGGAAGATGAGGCAGGCTACAGAAGGAGTGGCAATGAAGCGCGTGGTTGAAAAAACTCCAGGCAAACTGCTGGTCAAGATGCCTTTCGGCAAGGCAGAGCCCTCCACTGGCACCACAACCACCACCTCAAAGGTATGGTTGGTCTGTCTTTTAGTCATTCACACATTTTTGAGAAACGCAGTGTAGACATACATACATACATTTCCTAAGCAATTTTGTTCACTTCTTCCAGGCAGGAATGCTGAGAGAAATACGCTTCATGGTGAAAATATGCACATCTCTCCAAAACTGATGTCCACATGCACAAACTTGCTAATTTAAAAAGGTGTTTTAATATTTTTATTCAAATTATCATACCTGTAGACCATCATCTCATCCATGAATCACCACCTTGTTGAGGTGGATTGGCTTGTGTTTTGCAATAACCTTCAGAACAGTCCTCTCAGAACAGCAGATTTTCAGAGTCCCTTCTGTGGAAAACGGGTCTCCTTTGACCTTCAGGTTTAATGTAAAGAGCATCAAATATGAGGCAACACAGGAATTTATGTTTAGGAGAAGGCTGTCGGGGAAGACTGAAGGCCCAACTCCCAACCGGTAACATCTGGTCCATGCTGTCCTGCCATTCTGGCTCACCTTGATCAACTTTAGGCAGCAAATACTGCTTAGTTAAATCATGTTACGGGAGTTTATAGATTGTAAATCCACCTGTGTAGCAGGGTTAGAGACATGGCTGAGGAACCTGTGTGCATGGTCTCCAATTCCACCTTTAGAAGGACTTTCTGGATATCCCATTAAAAGGAATGGACATGGAATTCTTGGGAGACTTTGGGTACCTTCACAGAGTTATGGCCTGAAGGTGGATTGTTCCTGTTTGGTAGCAATACACAAAGTTTCATAAACACACACATATACAACAAAAGTTTAACATAGAAGTGAATTAAAATCATTATACTTGAAAAATAAAACACATCTGTATGATTTATCTTGACTCAGGATCTTGACTTGGCTTTCCCAGTTTACATGGGCTTGCAGGACTTCTGCTGTGATGAGCAGTAATCCCCCTAAGTATGTCTTACAATGGATACTGAGGACTTGACCATGCACTTATGTTTATAATTTTTATGGTTCAAATCTTAGGGCTCTACCTAGAGAAGATCCTCACAAACAGAGGAAAGTAGAGAGACTGTAGTTATGTGGAGGCAGGAAGTACAGTTAGTACTTCCATCCATCCATCATCTGCTGCTTATTTGAAGCTGGCTCTTGGTGGCAGCAGTCTAAACATACATGCCACCAAAGTGCTCAAAAGCCAGCTGAGAGACATAATCTCTCCAGCATGTCCCTTGTCTGCACTGTGGTCTCTGACCAGTAGGATATGTCAGAAACGCCTTACCTAGGAGGCATCCAGGACGCAGCCTAGTCAATGTTTTAGGATCTTAAATAAGTTTTTAAAATACAACAACAATGCTAATGCAGTTTTTTCCTGTTGATGTGGTAATACCCCTGCAGGTGTCTCCTGCTCTGGTGCCCAAGTCCCGTCCTGGCAGAAAGAGAAAATCAGAACAGGAACTTCCACCTCCACCACAGACTGCCCCCAAGAAACGGGGCAGGAAACCAGCGTCAGCCTCCACAGCAGCATCAGTCGCCACAGCATCCACCTCCTCTGCATTAGCCTCTGGTAGCTCAGCGGCAGGAAGCTATGCTGCAGCTGCCATCTTGGCTGCTGAGGCCAAACGGAGAGCAGCTAAGGAGTCTTCCACCAAACCTGTTGTCCAGGAAACAGCTCTGCCAATCAAAAAACGAAAAACGAGAGAGACAGTGGAGGAGAGGGAGAGTGTTCAGACTCCAACGGCTACAACATCTGAGACTTTAAAGACGGCTACTGCCGAGGAGGAGAGCAGTACAACGACAGGAGCTCCAAGCTCAGAGCCTCAGCCCGGCCCCTCTGAGCCGAGCCAGTCACAATCACAGAAGCAGCCTTCTGCTTCAGATGACAGCCAACCACACGGACACAAGACACATAAAGGGCGGAAGCACAAGGACAAAACAGGAGAAGCAACAGGAGATGGTGTAACCAGAGGGGAAGAAGCAGGTGAAGATGTAAGTGATAAAGGAGGAGAGGGGGGATTAGGTGAAAGGAGTAGCAGTAGCAGCAGTAGCATTAGTCCATCAAAAAGCCACAAAAGGAAGGAACGAACACCTCACAAGCACCACCATCACCACCACCATCACCACCATCATCACCATCATCGCCACCAACAGTCCTCTGTCCCAACATTGGATGAACCTCCTCCTCCTCCTCCTCCAGCCTCTGGACACCCAGCACCTTCTAGCCAGTCCAGGCCTGAAGTCGAGCCTCAGACTGTGCCTCAGCTCACCTCTCAACAGTCACAGCACACCCAGCAAGCTCTTCCCAGACCACAGTCTAAATCTGCGCCTCAGTCCCTGCCGGAACCTCGAAATCCTACCCCACAACCGCGTCACCAGCCCCAGTTCCCCCACGAGTCCCAAGCCCAGAGTCGTTACCCAGCACCCCAGTCTTCTCCTACCCGACATGTCCTGACACAACCACGGCTCCAACAGCCCCCATCCCAAACCCACAGTCAGCCTCAGGCTACCAACCAGAAAGCCCCGTCACAATCTGTCCATTCCCCAACCCAGCACCGAACCCAGGCTCAGCATGCTCCACCTCAGTCACACCCTCCTCAGTCCCCCTCCATCCTGCACGTCCATTCACACCAAACAAGGCATCCGCATCCACAAAGCACATCCCCTACAACACCTCAACCTCAAACCCAGTCAAGGCACCCATCTCAACTCCAAACCCAGCTTAAACAGCAATCTCAACCCCAGCCCCGACAGTCGCTTCAGCCTCAAGTCCAATCCCAGGCCAGGACCCCAACTCAAGCTCAGAGTCAGTCCCAATCCAGATCTCCAGCCCAACCTCAGTCTCAGTTGCAGCCCAGAACCTCTGGCCAAACGCAGCCTCAAAGCCAATCCAGAACCCCAGTCCAGATGCAACCTCAACCCCTGTCCAGGACCCCAGCCCAAACACAGTCAACACAACAGTCCAGGACCCCAGCCCAAATGCAGTCGTCACCCCATGCTAGGACCCCAGCCCAAACTCAGTCTCAACCTCAGTCCAGAAACCAAGGTCAAATGCAGCCTCAATCCCAGTCCAGGACCCTAGCCCAAATGCAGCCTCAATCCCAGCCCAGACCTCAAACCCAAATGCAGCCACAACCACAGTCCAGGACCGCAGCCCAACCTCAACCTCACCTGCAACCCAGGCACCAAGTGCAACCACAGACAAGGCACCCATCACAACATCAAGTCCAGACTCAATACAGACCGCAGTCCAGTCAGTCTCTCTCCCAGCCTAGGCCGCCCCAGTCCCAAGCACAACCACACTTTCAGCGGATTCAATCACAGCTGCGCACCCAGTCCCACTCTCAGCTTACCAGGCCACATGTGCAGCACCTCTCATCCAGCCGACCATCTTCCAGCCTAACCAGGACCAACCTCGTCCCTGCTCAGCAAAACCAGAGCGAACAGCCCCAAGACCTAAGCACCACAAGACCGGGCAGAGGGAGCCTGATCTTGAGCCGGGAGGTCAGCATGGAAGGCATTAGGACAGAGGGGAGAGAGGAGTCAGCCATGCCATCAGAAAGCAGAGAGGTTTTAGGAGGAGACAGAGGATCAAACAGCACCTCGAGGCCTCCCAGCTCCATGCCTCCTGGACCTCCTGGAGTAGCCGGAGCCGGTCATGTGCCTGGGGCAGATGGTAGGGCTAGGCTCCGGGCAGAGCCGGAGGCAGCAGGTGAGGGTAGGGAACTCAGAGACATCGTCCCGCAGTCTGCTGTTCCCTGTCCAAGCCGAGAAGAAACCGTAGAGTCACGGACTGCCGTCAGTGAAAGAGTCAGCTGATTGGGTGGACTGATGAACAGGCCGAGTAACGATAGCCTGACGGACTGAGTCAGCACCAGGCAGAAGAGGAGTATGACTGGGATGTTCTTGGTAATGTTTTTACACCGTTTTGAGATAGAAGGAAAGCGTGGCACAGAGCTGGAAGGACTGTCGCAGCTTCTTCTCTGTTTGATTCTGTCTGGAGACTCTGTAAAGTTCTGGAGTTGAGAATCAACGTGGCGCTGAGGGACAGCTCAAGAGGAGAATGGATAGTGTCTTTTTTTCTAGGAAAAACAAATGAAAAGGAAAAACCGATAAAAAAAGTGTGTGTGTATATATAATCAAAAGGCAGCTGTTGTGTCCCGCTAGTCTCCGTGGGGAGGGGTGGGGTGGGGGTGGGGGAGTAGTTTGGAACTAAAAACCAACGCTTAACAACACATTACTCCGAACGAAACGTTGCTTCCGGAATATAACCTGTTTTTTTATTTAGTATTTTGATAGTTTATTGTTTTGTCTCTGTTATACAGCTTTAAAGTCTGATATTATTGACTGACAGTCCCTTACTCATCGCTGTGCTGCTGACTGACAGTCCCCGACTTTCAACCTGCTCTAGACTCCTCCTGTCGACTGACGGTCCCTTAACTGAAACTAGTCCTCGACTAAAAGCCTCAGAGATGATGTGAGGCGGCGGTTTGCACCTTAAACTGGTTTCTTGGAAATCTCATCATTTGTTTTCTTCCCCATTTTCCATTAAGCCAACAATAAATAGAGAAGGGGGGGGGCGCTAATGTTTTCCATCCATTTTCAGAATGCCTCCTACATGTAGTGAATCTAATCTATGAGTATTTATACCCAAATCGTGACTGTACTCGGCCATGAATTTGAGCTGAGTCATTCTGAATGCCGTCTAAAATGCCTGGTTCCTCCGATCAGAGTCAGGTCCAAGTATGTCCAACAGAGAAAGTTGTTCTTCCAGGATTCTTCACACTGATCTTCATGAATCTGTTTTCCGTAGTCTTTTGTTTCCAAAGGAAGCACTTTTAATATCAAACCAAACCCACGTTCACGGTAGCTTTATTTTAGTTTTTAGTCTTAACGAAAGAGTGGGAAATGACTCATTTTTATTGTGTCTTCATGTTGAATGTCTGGAACAGTTTGCACTCCTCCAGTTTGTACAATCAACCGCCTGCATGTCGCTCGGAGACCCTGCAGGCCTTCAACCGGAGCGCACCTACGCAGAGGTCAACCCCGCTGGGTTTTACTGTCGTCCGCAGTAGTAAAACCCAGACTGAGGTCCGGATCAGCTTGGCATGGGTTTAGATGTCCCGAGGATTGACAGAGCTGTTCATTGAGCTGAAATATTAACTGTAAGTCTGCAAATCCAGATCTGAGAGAGAATCAGAGGGTGCTTGAACCTGGAGAACGTAGGTTCAGGATGACCTGTGATGGTTTAAAAGAAACAAAGAGAAGAAACCTTGTACAAATAAAATAAATTATTTAAAAGTTTAGTCATATTTTTAGAGGTACTTCATTCATTCATTCTTTTCCTAACATTGCTGTGCTGAACAGCTTCCCCATCACTGCAGTGCCAGTGTTGTTAGTAGTAGATGGCTGCATTGGGTTCATGTCACATCAGAGCTTAACAGTTTCCAACTTACAGACATGTTGGAAAAACTGGGAATTTCAGCCTTACTCTGAAAGCTGCGGCAGATCTGATTTAGCCCTAATAAGGAGATGTGTCGGCAAAAGCAAACAAACACTGTGTCTGACATTACTCGGAGTCTGCTGATAAAAGTGCTAAACAAACATGTATTTTTAACTCCAACAGTAGTAAAACAACCTCCTTCGGAGTTATCGCACGTCCCTGAAGAGCAGCTGCTCTGTTTTTATCACACAGCTGTCTGAGCTTCTCTGGAGTTCAACCTTTCGGTTCTTGCTGTTCTGTTGCTGTTTATTGAGCCTGCAGAACGGATCGTACTCAGACGTCTGATGATACGAACGCTTGCAATTCGTAAACATGAAAAAGTATCCTTAAGGTTTACTCCCAGATAAACTTTACTGCAGGAACTAAAAGGTTGCTTCAGACTGCTGTTTTTCTCCAAAGATTAGGCGAATTATCATATCGTCAGCTGTTAAAAAAGTAACGACCAGGTTACATCTCAGCTGTTTCCACATCTCAGTTCAGTTTATTTATGTGGGGTGAAGCCTGCATTAGTGGCACACACACAAAATCAGTCAGAAAATAAAATAATACTTTATTTCCTCACTTCATTACTTTGCGTGACCACCATGATGCTCTCATTGAACCAGGCCCAAGTTTCAGTGTTGTTTAAACAAACCATTACCAACAATTTCTGACTTAAATCTTAAAGTAAGCACTCGGATTTGTACATAATGGATAGATATCGTTGGCTGCAGTTCCTCAGGTATTGGCCAAATATAAACTCAGCAAGTCCTTCCAAAAGTTCCCAGCAATAGGAAAAAAAAGTAAAATCTTTCCATCCTTACTTTCTCCCATCACACCTGAACCCAGCATCCTGTTTTTCAAGCACAGACTGTATAAAAGAAGGATGTTCCCACCCAGTCTGACAAGTGAAACCGTTATGAAAGTGCCTTAAAACTGTGTTCTTACTAATGGCCAGCAGGGGCCAGCTCCTAAGTCAGAATGTATAGAGGTCAGTAAGGAAGTGAGCCTACTTCTCACTTGATTGATGTCCTCACTAAACACTTTCCTGATGAGATTATGGTCTCAGTTGCAAGTTTCAAGTCTTCTTCAACATAGCATGATGTTGCAATTTGTTTTCCCTCTCAGAGTAAAATAGTAAAGAGGGGAATGCTTTAATATACGCCTGCTGTGTCACTGACCAGCCAAGAGTGCTGACAGTCAGAATGGCCCTTTGCTCCACACCCAGCTTCCTGAACCCTCTGCCATGGTTCAGGGTTGCTGAATTGATCCCAGGCCTCGTATCCTTGGGCAAGACACTGAATCCAAAGTTGTTTTTGATGGCAGGCAAGCACCTTGCAGATGAGTACATGAATGTGTGAATGACAGCAGATTGTAAACCATTTTGTGGAACCGCTAAGATTAAAAGATGCCGAATAAATGCACATAAGCTTTGTCCGAATTTGATCCGTTCTGGCTCCAAAATGCCAAACTCCAAGCTTCAGAAACAGTCGTCCACAGACCAGCGGGTGATGTCACGGTGACTGTGACCACTTCTTTTGTACAGTCTGTGTTTTCAGGAGGGAATTCAAAACACACTGAAGTAGCAGACGTGGCAAAAATACCCGATTTGATCGGGACCTGACCAGAGCAATGCTCGATCTCGATAGATGAGCTGCAGCACTTTTAATTCATTCCTCACATCCACACATAACGCTTCCGTTTTCTCATCATCTAAAAGTTTAAGTCTCCTCGTCGCCGCAGAACATAACCAAATGATCAGGGTTCATAATGAGCACACTCAGATCCATTCAGATACCTTTGGGCATTGCACATATTGACATAGAGACATAGAAACCCAATTAATGAATTAATTTTAAAGTGTGCAGCTCTGAATGTGACATGAAAAGTCAATAAAAGTACATTAGAAAAACTTATGAGAACACCAAAAATCAGGAGAGAAAAGGAAACTCGATATTAAAAAACCAACAGAAAAAAGAGAAAAGAAAAATACAGAATTGCAGTTTTTTGGCAGGTTGCTGCTTTCACTCCACCGGGTTTCGGGAAATTCAGCTGCTAACGTCTCTTCACCTCTGCGTTTGCGTCTCTTTTTTAGCCCTGGAGGTTGCTGCTTGTTTAAAACCTCCGTAGTCTTTGCCTAAAGGTACCTAAAGTAAATTCCTGTGTTTAGTTAATTTAAAAGTATTTTTAAACCTGTCGGCCGAATGTGAAGAAATAACCAAAACATCTGTAAACCGTGTTGAAGAGATATCGACTGAAGCGAACTGGGACCGTGTGCAATCTCACGAGATGGTGCAGCAAGTCAATCTAGCCTTTATTTAAGCAGGCAGGTTATTAAGAATATATTCTAATTTACACAGGTGGCCAGGAAAAAGGCAAAGCCTCCCAAAGAAATGGGAATCAAACTTTAAAATAAGAGCATAAATAAGCTACTTTTGGCTGCTTCCTTATTCACAGGGGATAGCGCCGCATGTATTTTTTCCTGACGCAACCCCAAAGGGATTTGTGTCTCCTCTCTGGATCAAAGCGGGGATCTTTTGTTTGTTAACCCAATGTGTAAACCACTACACTATGGATGTGAAAGCATCTTATTTGTAAAATACTGCTCCCTGGTGGTGAAAGTTTTAGTAACATTTACAAAAGGTAATTACAAAAAATGCCTTTACCTCTAATTTGGAATTCATTGGGCTACATTGACAAACTCAAACTTTTACTGGACTAGAAGAACTTAAACAGAAAAGCATCTTAAGGAAGACTGCCCCCTGGTGGTGCAAGCTTCAGTTAAACTCTGCACAGGGTAACTACAAAAAGTACCTTTAAAGAGGAAAGGAAGTGTCAGGTTAACACGATCATGTTATGACGTAGAGGTGAGCATCTTCATCGCTAAACAAAAATATATCCATGAAAATATAAATAAAACAAACCGAAGGGGCCAGAAAACGCAGTTATATAAACTAAAAGGATCATTAATAAAGTGATAATTATAAAATATCTGCTACATTAGCTCACCTCCACTGAAACATCCCATCAGGGTGCCTGGTTTCTCTCACAAACCTTTCTGTTTGGGAATCTGAATGTCTTCATCCTGGACAAAATAAACGTGCCTCACTCTGTAACGTCCTCGCGCCGTGACAAAGCCTCTGCGTAGGTGGCGCCGCCCAGTCTGCTCAGAGCAGCGAACCCGTTTGCTTCACGCAGCTGCAGAAATCAAACGTCCCGCTGTAATTGGACTCACTCCACAGGACTCGACCCGGCACAAACTACAGTAACCAGCCACCATATTGCATGTTCCAGAGTTTAGTGCCTATAATATTGTGCGTCTTGCCAGAAGCCACCATGTCAGCCAAGCCATGTTGTGTTTCTAGATTAGTAGTGATGTGTGTGGTGACTTCATAGTTGCTAATATTGAGGATGAATATTCTGCTTTTACTCTGGTTGGAATTCAGTGGAAACTCCAATACACTGTCGCTGTAGACAAACTAGTTTTTACCTGTTTTCTTATTTTTCTTTCTAACTAAAAGCGTTTGTTGTCCCCTCATCTGTGTCATCTCTTTGACTGACTGAGCTTCTGTTTTTCGCACAAACACCTCCGAGTCAGAGGATGAAGAGCCAGTGGCTGAAACATCCTCATCTTCACCGCTGCTCCAGATTTATATAACCGCAGAGTTTTATTGGTTTGTGGTTTTTGGTAGCGTTTGTGTGCATGCGTGCGTGCGCGTGTGTGTGTGATTCTAAATATCACATTATAGTTTGAATCTAAATATGTCACATTTGACCTCTGACCTCACTTTCACGTTTCACATCTGCCTTTCTTTCAAGTTGACCCCGAAATGTGTTCTATCTTTAAAGAAAGTGTCAAGAGAAGGAGAATGAACCCACATAAATAAAAAATAATTATACTCAGAATTATGTCACGTATATTAAAATGGGTTTCAGCAGGACAAAAACTGCACTTTGCACTTGGTTTTACTGCAAAAAGAACAAAGAGGACACAATGATTATATCCAAAATACAAAGGAAACGCTGCTCAGAGAGCGAGCCGCCCCGGCGGAGGTTTGCACACTCCGAGCGCTTCTGATGCCAGCAAAACGTTTCACAACGTTTGTGACGGGCGTGTTTCCCCTTGTGTTGCTTCAATTCTTTACAACACTCTTCTTGAGAGATTTTGGATTTTAGCCGCTCACCAGTTAGGGGCCTCCTTTCCCGTATTTTGGTTTCATAATGCTCCAAAGTGTAACAGTTTTGCACCCAACCCTTCCACTCCGGAGCTGTGCTGCTCTAATAACTTTGCTCAATAAACTATTAAAATATTTTTCATTTATGTGTTTCCGTTTAAAGAAGTTAAAAATAAATAAAGACTATTTACAAAGCAGCCCGTGGATGTTTTCAGAAAAATGAGGACAGCCTCAAAAGGCTGTGAAGCCACCAATAATTCAGACCCCTGGGTTTGATTAAAGTGAACAGCCTGGATAACCACTCTTATGTCATGATCCACAGCAACCTGTAATGCAAAGCTTCCCCTCGCAAAATAGTGCAAAGGTGCAAAAACGATGCCCTCCTTCTGTGCAGCTTTCACACTTTGCAAAGACAGCCAGGCTGAACTCCTCGTGTGGCCGTATCTTTAACACGCCTGCTCTGAAACTGCTAATTATCATTCAGCATTAAAGGTGCCTTCACAGATGTGCACGTTACCTGTGCCACGCACCGCTAAATCACCAGGTGTGCACTGGTAGCGAGCTGTATAATGTCCCTCTTCCCTTTAGGCTGGAGGACACGGCGTCCGTGATTTCCACCAGAGATGGTGTCGCTGTTTCTGGATATTGTTTTTGTCTTTGCCTGGTAGAGTTTTCAAACTGCATTCATGCACGACAGTGATTTTCAGAAGTGCTCCTGAGCCCATGCAGTGATTTCCACTACTGTCTATTTTTAATGCAGTGCTGTCAAAGGGCCTGAAGATCACAGCCAGCCTGGATTTTTAGGGGTTTTTTTGTCTTTGTCGTTTGCATACAGAGATTTCTCCAGAGTCTCAGAATATTTTTATCATGTTTAGTAGTCTGGATGAGGAAATCTCCCAGATCTTTTAAATTCATTACATTTTTTTGAACTATTTACCCACACATAAAACAAGATTATTTTAAAACTCTAATCATGTTACCTTAGTGAGGAGTGATGAATAACTACATCACAAGGTGCAGGTTCCCCGATGGGAACAGCGCTGCTGGCTGCAGTAGTTTTACATTTTCCCCTGAATACGCGTGATAAATGACACGTGCAGTGGTGTAAACGTGCCCGCAGCACGGTTCATGGTTTCACCTGAAGACCTCACTTGGATCATTACACTGAAAAACATAAAATAACCCAGTGTCAGTGTGGAGTGAGGTGAGACTCTGAAGGGTGAAAGGCGACACCCTGCAGCCCTCATCTGGAAGGTAAGCGCAGAAGCTGCGAGCTGGAACTTCAGAGCAGCTGCTGATGTCACGCCTCGCTGGATCCAGCTGTTTGCCCAGCCTGTGATGTGACACTCAGAACCAAAGTTCAGGATGCAAAAGCCCGTCTTTTTTGGAGCCTGAGCGGCAGGAGCTCCCCTGCAATCTGACCTTTGACCTGTGCCGACAGAGGGGCACGTAAGGTTTCACACCTATAAAAACACGATGCTTTAAATTAAACTCCGTAAGCAGCTCAAACATTCAGTCGATGCTTTTCCAGAAAATTCACCTCCAAAGATTTTGGCAGCGATTTCAGTTTCCCTTCAATGTTTGTAACTGTTTCCATTTATTGTTCATAATTCTGAAGTGTGGTCGACCGGTTGAACACTTGTTTGAGTCACTCTGAGTCCGTCTGCCTGTTTGTGTTTAAATGTCTCCGGCTGAACCAGCGGCAGTAACATCAGCGGCGTCATTCACACAGTACTTTCAGTAAACATGCCCGGTCATGTGCAACCATTTCGCAATGCAGGACTTTTCAGGTCTTATTTTCTCTCATTTCCACGATGTTCTGGCTTTTTCTCATCTGGGGACTTCCTCCGTCACGTCACTGTTGACTCAAGCTTGCTCTCTTCTGTCGTCATCACACTGAGTGACGCTCTCTGCTGCTCTGATGGCTCACAGCTCCGCGGGTCCTTTTGACTCTCAGCCATATCTGCACACAGTTCCTTCTGTGCTCATTTAAACCAATTACACATTTCCCTGTTGCAATGCTGGATGTTGACATTAAGCATGACCAAAACCCCGGTGAGCCTAAAGCTCAGGCTAAACACTCGCACAGTTTTTTTCTACTCCTGGATGTATGATGCCAAAGAGAGTGTACTCCATACCATTTATTTTAAGCCTATTTATTTCATTTTAAGCCTATAATTTATTTTTATTTTGCGGATGTTAAAATCTAATAATAAGCTCAAACTGTGGTGCTGTAATATTAAAGATAAAGCTACAAAGCAGTTTGAATAATAAAATTGTTTTCAGCTGCAACATTGAAATGATACACACATCGATTAATCAATCATTATCATCCAGTAGTAAGTACTGAGGAGTACTTTAACTTTCGGTACTTTAAGTATATTTTAAAGCTAAAACCTTTGCACTATTAGGCTGCCTAAGTTGTATTACGACTGTTACTTGGGTAAACAGTTATTCAATAATAATACTTAATAATATAATAGTAATAATGTTTTTCTGTGCTGCTACTTAAACTCTTGTTTGTCCACTTTTCATTGCTTTCATGTCCCTACAAACAGTTTTGGCAACCAGGGATCTGCAGGGCCTCTGATCTCCACATCTCCCTGGCCCCTCTGGCAGGTGGTTGGCCCTCAAGAAGGCAGGTCCATGTGGGCCCATGAGCCCCTCCACTAGGCCTGGTTCTACGGTGGGACCCTGGTAACTCTGTCCCTGTCTGTCTAATTTGACCGATTTAGCTCAGAAGACCCTAAAAGGAGGAACCCACGCATAGTCCTTCAGAGAGCAGGAGTTCAATTCAATCCATTTTATCTATATAGCACCAAATCACAACATCAGTCGCCTCAAGGTGCTTTATATTGTAAGGTAAAGACCCTACAATAATACAGGGAATACCCCAAGAATCAGACGACCCCCTGTGAGCAAGCACTTGGTGACAGTGGGAAGGAAAAACTCCCTTTTAACAGGAAGAAACCTCCAGGCTCAGGCAGGGGCAGCCATCTGGGGGTGACAGGACAAAAGACACACAATTCATTAAAAACGAACCTGTTTATGATGAGATGGTGCGGTTGCAGTAAAACAGCATCATGGTTCAAGTATTTTGTTCAGACAAAAAGTTTGATTTTTTTTCTTTCTTCTGCACCAACACAGACATTCCTCCTCTTTCAAATTAAAACCTTTAGATAAATAAATGAGGCTCGCCTGTTTAGATGGAGGACAAATCTCGCGACCTCTCGTTGACCTCTGTGCAGGTGAAAACCCCGCTCTCTGATTGGCTGACCGGTTTGACTCGCGGACAGGTGAAGATGACAGCTTGTGGTGACACGCTGCTGCTCCTGCTCCTGCTGAGCGGTTCGGTTCTGCTCTGCCTCTCTGCCGGTCCCGGGCCCTCCTCGGCTCCGGATTCTGAGAGCGGCAGGATGGCGCTGCGGCGCGTGCGCAGCCTCGCGGCTCAGTCACGGTACGGCGAGTGCTGGGCGCGAGCTCTGGAGCACCTGGACACGAGCTGCGGGGACTTGACGTCAGAGAGCCAGAGCCGGATCGCGCTGCGGTTCACCCACTGTCACCTGAGCAGGTAAATCCCGCCGCTGCAGGCTGAAGACTCACCTCACAGGAGGAAACGGTATTCTGTGGTGCTGTCCGGCATTATTAAATGTTTCACGATTAAAATAATATTTTTGATCTGATTAAATTTAAAAGGAGCAGCGTTGGTGTTTTGACCCTTCTGTTATCTCCCATCTTCAGCCGTTTACTGCCATCATGTGACCACTTAAAGAATTACAGGGCAGGAAAGGGCACTTCCCTTTAGTTTTACGTTATATAACATCATAAACATCACAAAGGTGAATGGTCAGATAGTGGCTTGCTTTAATTTGTCAGAGGGCATCATCTCCCTTCTTTGATAAAGGATGCTCCAGTGTATCCTCTGCTAAAGGAAGTAATAAAGGAAGCATCGAGGCACCTTTCCTTACAGGCTTAAACCAGCTCTTATCATGGCTGCCGTGCAGATATTTCACAGTCACCTCTGTCTGTCAGCTCAGGCAGGGATTTCCCTTCATGCCCCGAGGGGTCAGAGGTCAGCAGGTGTACAGCTGGCATGGACAGTGTGGCGTTTAACACCTACACAGAGTTCTTCACCCACACTCACTCCATGTGCCACTTCCTGCAGTCTGAGGCCTGGCAGCGCCAAGCTGAAAACACCATGTACAGGTGAGCAAGCACGGGTGACATCATGCAGAGGTGAGGAAATGTCGTTAAATATATGCGTGCACGTGTGTGTGTCAGGCTGACGGAGAGCTCGGCAGGTGTAGCTGAGCAGCTTGAGTCCACCAGGCTGATGGCTGAGGACCTGATTGAGGCCCAGAGTGCTGCCTTACAGGCGCAGAAGGAGATCCTGACCAATGGCGAGGAGCTGAGAGTCACGCTGAGAGAGTCAACGCAGGGTAAGCACACACCGACAGCCTGAGACACACAGGGTAAAATGCATCAAGCACCTGAGACTCACTTCCTGCACCCTCGCCACCCGTTCCCCTCAGGCCTGCGGTCAGTGTTCGCAGAGCTCAGCAGCACCTCAAGGGAGCAGCAGGTGGCGTTGTCTGAACTCTTCAACAGAGTTTCCTTCCTGCAGAGTTTCCTGATGATGGAGACTCACAGCCTGAGCTCCTGCTGCTACAATGCCGCTGCCCTCTGCGCTTCTTTCCTCATCACCTCCACCCCACGCTCCTCCAGAGCCAGGTAACTCCTCCTCGTTTCCCCACCTCTGCCCATAGTAACGTGTAACTGATAACGTGTGTGCGTTTAGATTGGTGCTATTGGGTTTGGTGTGTTTGAACTTCTACCTGGAGAGGAAGATCTACCACTTTGTGATGAACTCCGATAACCCTGAACACCAGCACATGGTCAGTATGTTCACCTGGCGCCTTAATCGTAGACCTGACGCACAGATTGACACATTTTGGCATCATCGCTCTTTCCTGCGTTCAGGAGCTGCTCGCCGTGTACGTGAGCGCGTTGCGGCAGGTCATGGTGTGTGTTGGAGTGTGTTTTCTGCTGGTGATATGTGTTCGCTACAGAGACCCGGTGCAGCAGAGCCTGCAGGTGCTGCAGCAGCTCAGAGAGACTCAGAGGAACCTGCAGGAGGTGCTGCAGCACGCAGGTGAGTTCAGTCAGCTTGCAGAAGCTCAGGGAAACTGTAGACTGTACATAAAGGATGGGAGTGGGCACTGTGAGGTCACACGCTGGTTTGTGGTTATTTCTTTATGAATGCAGCTTCATCATCCAAATGTGGTTACTTTGGCATCCAAAAAAAATCCAACATGGCAAAAGCCAGTTAGCTGCTGTTGATGTTTTAAACCAGTAGGTGATGTCACAGTGGAGCAGCATCTGGTGGTCACTGGAGAATATCTTGAACAGAAAACCGTTTGTCTGCAGAGAGTTTAGGGCAGAGACAGAGGACGACTGCGGACGATCAGCTCCGTGTGAAGGTGAGAGCAGCAGGAAGCGGTTCAGGTGTACACACCTGCTAATGGAGGAGGGGTTAAATTCTGATGTTCTGCTGCAGGTTCCTGATCAGTTGTCTCATGTTTTCCAGAGGAGATCGGAGAGCAGAAGAAGAGAGGAGATGCTGAGGAGGAGGGAGGTGGAAAAAAGAGACGAGGAGGAGGACATTCCGGTGTGCCCGACCACAGAGGGCTCAGACCTGTCTCACCTCTCACACATAGGTCAGTAGTTGTCTTCTTCTGTTATTAAAAGTAAGTCACATGACTGAATCTGATTTACAGTCTGCACACTCACAGATGAAGGAAGATGGTTCATAAGTTCTGACTGTGTTCCTGGCCAGCGAGCATCATGCTAGTTCAGGCGCGCCGCAGACAGAGCACATTTGCTGACGGCTC
Source organism: Cichlasoma orientale (assembly GCA_034780415.1). Classification (NCBI taxonomy): domain Eukaryota; kingdom Metazoa; phylum Chordata; class Actinopteri; order Cichliformes; family Cichlidae; genus Cichlasoma; species Cichlasoma orientale. The sequence goes on along the minus strand of JAVDPK010001816.1, from coordinate 693,295 downwards.
AACCAATCGGCAAACCTCATTTAACGTGTGCCATTTAAGCTCCTTAGCATTTCTTCTGCTGTGCTCATACACATGCAACAAACCTGCTCACTTCTTCTCTGCTGGCTGTCGGAAATAATGCTTTGGCTGCTTATACAGTCCTTTGACCTTTTGGGTATTAAAATCTCTGGGCCTAAAAAAAGTGAAGCCGGTGTGGAAGTGCATTAAACTCAGACATGTCGGCCTGTGTCAGCGACAGTGAACCTCGGCTCACTTTAAGCTAAGTTTATGGTCACTGCATTGGGGTGTTGCACATGTCAGCTGTGGCATCATCATAGCTCTATAACGACTTATATTGGCACTTGAAGTGTGGCTGATTTGCTGCAGGTAGGTGTTGCCGGTGAGAATAAAGTCTCACTGGAATAGGAGTAGAAGAAGTCAAAACAGGAAGCAGTGTGATTGCAGACTTTTTTGGGACTTTCTGCAGAAAGTCCCGCCTTTTGAAGCTGCTGCAGCCTCTCTGCCGTCTCTGTAATCTGGGAATCTTTGAGCTCCTGCACTGATACCCTGTCTGAATTGCAGTAAAGTTTGACACAGTCGTACGTGTAGGATGCGCCAGGTTACACGAGGCCACATGTGATGGTACTCAGTTTCACATCAACACCTGTGTGGTTCATTCGTGCTTTAATTTAATTTTGCTGCTGCTCTACCTGCTTCAGGCTTTCCATTTACACACGGAGGGGCGGGGAAACAATAATGTCCTTTTGACAACAGCAGGCCAGTTTTTATGTCTATTTGCTGCAAGTGCTTGAAACTCTGCTTAATGTCATGCAATATTTCTGTAAACATTGGTGCTTGATGATATTAAACAGTCTGAGTCTAATTAATGAGAAGCAGATGTGGCACAGCTGTCCACATAATTTTGTCCTCTGTCTTTTTATGCCGCAGGTTGGATCGGTGACAGCATCCTCAGCAGCACAGTGAACACCTCAGCGGCCGACTCCACGCTCAAAAACGCTTCCCACAGCGCCTCAGCGCAGAGTCCAGGCCGGCGTCCCCGTCGCTCATCCTCCCTCCTTCCTCACTCTGCCTCCTCCTCCTCCCCGCTGGTGTACAGCATCCTGGTGGAGGACAAGCAGGTATGCGGAGCTGATTATCTGATACTGAGCTGTACGGTTAAAGTGTTACAAGCAAAATCCTTTAAAGCTAAATATTGATTGCATAAACTTAGAAACTCTGACGCAAACACAGCCTCAGTGTGCGAATTATTGACGAGCTGTGACCCATCGATCAGTTCCAGAAACCAGAGTTTGTGCCAGCGCTTTATTTTCTCTGTTAAACATCAGTGCTCGTTAACAAAAGCAGACATTTTAATAGGTTTTGGTTATTTTTCAGAACCAAATTTTGGAAATTTCATTAATTATTGACAGACATTAACAGCTAACAGTTTTATTGAGGGCGCTGGTTTAGCGGACCACATGCAGTGGCCCGGGTTCGACTCGAGCCCGAGGCCACTCATTCTCCCCGCTTTCCTGTCTACTCTTCACTGCACTATACATATAATAATTTTCTGATGTAAACAATAGAAACATGCTGACCTCTGCTCTCACGTCTTCTCCTGACTGTCTGTCCTCTTCCTCGTCGTCATCGCCCTGCTGTTCAGCCTCGTTACAGCCTGAGGAGCAGAAGGTCGGAGGTCCGCTGACAGAGCCGCTGCTTCTTCTTTTTTTTCCTTGCTGGAAATGGGTTTTTATTTTTTATTCAGTCTGTTTTTATAAATGTCAATAAAACAGTTTTAGATTTAAAACAAGAAAACGTGTCAAAACGATGAGATGAAAGCATGTCAAATGTTTTGAAACCTGAGATGAAGCTGATTGGAGCTAAAGGGTTGCATCAAAGCTGGTGTTGAACTTCAGGGTTTTGTTAAACTCACATGTCCCAAATCACATACTGTGATAATTATGCACTCAAAATGCTGTGAGTGTAAGTGGGTTCCCACTATCCCTGGATACTCTATCCATCCATTTTCTGCCGCTCGTTCGGGCTCAGGTCACAGAGGTAGTCTAAGCCAATGAGCCCGGACCTTCTTCTCTACGGCCATCTCCTCCAGGTCATCTGTGGGGGGGGGGGGGGGGGGGCCTAGGTATACCCGAGCCCCCCCCCCCCCCTTCCTGGTAGGACATGCCTGGAATACCTCACCTGGGAGGTGCCCAGGTGGCTGCTTTTGATGTGTAGGAGTAGCAGCTCTACTACCAAATCACTGAGCTCCTCCCCCTGTCTCTAAGGGAGACACCCATCAGAGGAAGCTCATTTCTTTTGGTCAGTATCCAGAGCTCATGACCACAGATGAGGGTGGGAATGTAGATCCATCCACTTATCTGGGTCCTTGTTGCAGAGGCAGCAGTTGATGAGATGCCCAAGCCTTCCTCTCCCCAACCATCTCCTCCACTTCTTTTGGGCAACACCGAAGCATTCCCAAACCAGCCAAGAGTTGATATTTCCAGCGTGTCCTGGCTCTGTGCCAGGGTCTTCTCTGGGTTGGAGCACCTCAGAGATCTGAAAAGAGGGCCTCTTGAATCTGCCAGCTAGCTGTGGCAGATCTTCTTCAGGGCGTTGTCTGATTTATGCGGGTTATGCCGTCACCTTCACTGTAGAATGATTTGGTAATGTGTGTGCTCGACTCCTCAACCTTTTGCAGATGTTCACATAAATAGTCTGAAAATCAGTTCTTTTGTAAACAGGCGCCATTAATGAAGTGTGCTTAACGGACCAAAGTAGAGGTGGCTGCGGCTCAGGAGATGGAGCAGGTTGTCTACTAGTCAGAAGGTCCACATGCAAGATATTGAATCCCAAATGCCTCATTGATGCGTAGAAAGCACTTAAATCCTTAGAATAAAGTGCTGTATGAACATGGCTTGTAGTAAAAAGCTCTTTGAGTCTCTGGTTAGAGAAGAAAAGCACCATCTAAGTACCAGTGCTGTCAGTTTAAGAGACAGGAGCCAAAACAGAGGCTGTCAGCAGGAGAAAAGATGCCAGAACAACAAGTTAGAAAAGCTGATGAAGCATGTAAACGAGCAAAATATTTATGCTGAAATTTCCATCGACATGTTCCAGCAGGTGGCAGCAGATCTTTGCTGTGCCTGAAGAAAACAGTTTGACACATTGGGAGTCTGCTCCTGTCTGTGGACGGGTCTTAAAACCACTGAAATGTGACCTTTGTTATGATCGCAGACTGAGCTATGCTCTCAGCCCAGGAGCACATGTGGAATGAACGTTTGGAGCCCCCTGGTGGCTGAAAGCTGCTGCTAACCTCATCCTGAAACTTTAATCTGTGCTGCTGTTAGAAGAAGAAAAGCAGAGTCATGACTGCGGAGAATCAGTGGAGCTCAGATTCTGGTGGTAAAGAGGAACAATTTAAAATATCCTGCTGGAATTTTTCTCCACAGTTTTCCTTTTGCTTCAAATTTCAGCCTCAGAAAACAGAGAAAATGAGAACCAGACCACAGGGAGAGGAGAGGGAGGGGGGAGGAGAGGAGCTGCTCTGGGATCAGATGTCTGGACGGAGGAGGAGGAGGAGTTGTGGTGTCGGTCTGCTGCTCAGTTCAGACTTTCACACAAAAGCCTGGAGCTGCTGAGAGACGGCCAACCGACCGACCGACTGTCTGTCTGTCTGTTTGGACAGACTGACGCTGAGGAGAAAGAGGGAAAAGTCTTCAGAGGGAGTCGACCCGAAGCAGCAGCAGGAGCAGAAATCAGGAAAAGTGGAGGCGCTCGGGCAGGAGGAGAGCTGAGTCTGCACATTCTGCTCTAAAGCTCCTACGGACGTGTTTGATTCCAGGATTCTGGATCCTTTTTCATCTCTGAAAAGTTCTTCCTCAGCTTTCTCTCGGAGGAGTTGGATTCACAGAAACCTTCGGTCAGCAGATCCGGGGATGGTTTTTAATCTAAAAACACATTAACCGGATTCCTCTGATTGTTTCTGTGGATACGTGACGTGGAGATGGAGGCAAGGAGATTGGTAACGTTTGGTTTCCCGAAAGAGTGACAAAGAGGAAAAGATGGGAGCGAGAGGGGGAGGATGAAGGAAGGGGGAGACATTTTTGACCTCCACATGGCTTCAGCCAGAGAGCGAACCACCACAGAGCCACAGCTGAAGTTCATTTCCCTGAATGGAGAATAAAGTGAAGCAGATAACTGATGCTGAGCGTACCTGTGTGGATTCCTCTGAACTGTCTGAGAGAAAAACTGAATCTGAACAAACAGAAAGCGACTGATTCAAAAAGAAACAATCATATTAAAAAAAAATTATTTCATGAGCGCGGAGAATGAACTGAATAAACCTTGACCTGCGTACAGGTGTGGAGTGACGTACCTGTGCAGGCATGCAGCTGAACCGACCTCGCAGCGCTCTGCTCAGCCTCACTCCTCCTCCTCCTCCCTCCTTCTCCAGTCAGTTCAGCACCATGAGGTTCTCCTACCACCTCAACACACCACCACATGGCGGCCGCAGCTCCACCTGCAGGACAGGTGAGTCCACTGCAGCTTCTGGGCCTTTGTTTAAAGGTGTATTGTAAATTCCTGTGTTTTAAAATGCTTTAAAAGCATTCAGATTTAAGTAGAGCTATAAACAGAATGTGAAGAAACAATCTCTGACTTTATAAAACCACAGTCTGTGTTGTGTTGAGGAGAGATGAACTGAGGTTAAATGAGGGCTGGGCTGTACTGTCGTGTAATGCCAGTTTGTACCACAAGATGATGCTGTGATTCAGTGTAACCTTTATTTTACCAGGTGAGTCTTTAAAAACATTATTATTACTATTGTGGGCGCCTGGGTGGCTCAGGGGTGGAGCAGGCAACCACATTCATTTGGCACTTTGCAGTGCGAGGGTGGTGCAAGTTCAAGTCCCCACTTGTCACCAATTTGCCCCGTGTCTTCCCCCGTATCTTTCCCCCATTTCCTGTCCCCTCGACACTGCTGATAAAAGCCGCTGTGGCCAAAAATGCAAAAAAAAACAAAAAACATTTATAATAATAATAATAATGCCTTCGACTTATATAGCGCTTTCTTACATGGTCCTCATGTACTCAAAGCGCTTACAGTTTTTAGTGCACTATTCATTCATACCTCAATCATACTTGGTGGCGGTAAGCTA
>JAVDPK010001816.1:671144-688063 GCA_034780415.1 Cichlasoma orientale | reverse complement strand
TTATATAGCGCTTTCTTACATGGTACTCATGTACTCAAAGCGCTTACAGTTTTTAGTGCACTATTCATTCATACCTCTTAAGGAAATTGGGGTGAAGCTAAAAAGAAACGCCAAAAGATTTAAAAGCAACGTCTGTAACCACAGCTGGTAAAATGCTGCCCCCTGGAGGTGAATGTCATTCTGCAGTGGGCGATTACAAAGCAGACCTCTAACACATTACCTGTTTTGTTTTGTTGTTTTTGCCGCGTATGCTGTGCTTCCATGTATGGTCGCTCATGTTTCAATAAATCACTGCTCTTTTCCCAGCAAAATATAAAGAAAGGAGGGGTGGCTCGCTAATTTTGCACAGTGTTGTATACGGCTCATTTCCAGCTCCATGTTTTTGTTCTGGTGCTCACTTTCTTCTGATCGGGTGCCCCCTCTAAAACAGAAAATTAGATCAGAAAGTTCTTCCGCTTATCCAAGGTTCGCAGGGGGCTAGAGCCTATCCCAGCTGTTATAGCGAGAGGCAGTTTAGAATCACCCGTTGACTTAACCCCACTATGAGTAACTGCATGTTTTTGGACTGTGGGAGGAAGCAGGAGTACCCGGAGAAACCCACGCAGACTCTGGGAGAACATATAAACTCCACTCAGAAAGGCCCTGGCCATGTGGTGGATTCAAACCCGGGACCTTCTTGCTGTGAGGCAGCAGTGGTAACAATCGTGCTGCCTGTTTCTGAAAACTTAGTTGGTCCAGTTGGCCCGGTACTGCAGGCGATGTACTTACACCTTTGTAACATTGATAGTCCAGTATTTTTATTTTATAAGCAGCCACAACCTCTAATCTACTGATTCCTCTTTCTGGACACAGATTTTCATCCATCCGGTCTCATATATACTGATTTCTGTCCACAATTACACAATTACCAGTATTTTGGACATTTAAAGGCCAGAAAATTCTGTATCTGGAGGCTGGAGGTGTTGCTGGTGGTGGTGGAGCTGATGGCGTTGGTGGTGGTGCGATTCATTTTCGCTACTCGTACCACAGACCCGAGTTAAAGTCCTACACGTCGCGAGGGTTAGGCATTAAAACCGACTCGGTTGGGTTTATAGGAAGGTCAGGTATTGGGTTAAAATACAACTGTTACCACTTTTTTTTTTTTTTTTAAAGCTTTGTTTTCTTAGTTGCCATGGTGATGCCTCCCAGTTTTGTCTGGACAAAATGCGTTCTGCAGACATGAAATACTCTTCTTGTTGAAGAGTTTAAAATAACAGAAAAAAGTGACAATTTGTGTCCCTGAACACACACACCGTGCACACACACACAGATTGATTGCCTTTTTGACCTTTTGCGATGCGACCGGGGTGGAAGTTGAAATAAGCGTAGTCTCGCTGCGCTCGCAGAGTCACGATAAAGGTCTTGAATCTTGAAACTGAAAAAGGTTGAACAGCCTTGAGAAAAGAAAACTGCAGTTTTGAGAGTCCCGTCTCAGTTTTTCCACATTCATTCACTGGGTCCGCTCTCATTACATGAACGTTACAGGTTACAAGTCAAGTCAACAAGTTCGGTTTGTGAAACTTGCTCGCAGCCAGCCAACCAAACCAGCGCGCGGGTCGTGTTCAGGTCTTTGGGATTCCAGAGGTTTGTGGTTGAAGGTCAAAGAGACACCGTTCATTACATTAGACTGAATCAAATTAGATGGGAAGCTTTCTCTCTCTCGCTTGCTCTCTCTGTGGTGAAGCTGAGGTCAGACAGGTCACATGGCATTTCCATGTTTAGCATCAGTGGTTGAAAACTGTCATGTGATGCTGTTTGTAGAATAATCAGATCAGGGGAACAGAAACACAGCAGCTCAGTGTGTCAGTTTCATGTATTGCTCAAGTCCTTACTCTGGGACTTTAAAGGGCCTCTTTTATAGGTTCAGACCTGATTTTAGGGTTCAGGTTCAGGCTCAGTGAGGTGGATGCGAGTCCTCACAAAGATGGAATGATTTTGTGCCTCTACAGGTATCGTGAAAGTTCCCACAGGTCCAGATTCTGTCTGAGCCATTTTAGGGTCCTGCAGTAGCTGCTGCAGAGCTAATGCGGAACTCATCACTAAAATAATGACTCATTCTGCTGTCAGACTATCATCAGAAATTTTCCCAGCCGTGGTGACGGGATGCAGCAGCTGCACTCAGAGGGAATACTTAATGTTTCGAGCATCTGCAGAAACTTATGCGAATCAAACAAACCTGATGTTGTAATCTGGAGCTGTGGCAGCGTCTTTGTTTGCCTAAATATACTTATGTGCATTTGCGCCTCTGCAAATGTGGATGACCTACTTATATAACCCAGCGAACATGGTTAAAACAGCGCTGTTACCTCTCTGAAAACCAGTTTGAGCAAAACATGAAGCAACAGGTGGATGTTGACACTGATGTTTCCACATAAAAAGACCAGTCAAATCATCTCTTGTGAGTAGGCATCCAATAAAAACCGCCAGCTGGCGGTTATGTTGAAAGGGTTGCTGGGTACGAGAAGATCAGGCGGCAATGAGAACGCTAGGACCCAGCAGGACTTCTACGAAGAGGACAAGAAGCAGCGATCGACTTTCTCAGAAACTGATGCTGCGAGCCGGTTTGAAATACTCGGGCGCCGTTATCAACGAGGAAGAGTCGAAGACGGAAAAGATAATATGGGAAGATGACAATTTCAGCCAAGTGCAAAATAAGACTCCTATAAGGCCCACGGTCAACTCAGTCTTGTCATGCCTTCAAATTCTGGACCTGAGCTTACCTTATCCCAATCCTGCGCGTCTCACTAATCGCATCACAAACAACGAGGAGCTTCTGACAACGGTGAGGAGAAGAAAACTGCTGGATGAGGGAAGGACTGGCTAAAAGCATCCTGCAGGGAAAGAGCCACAGAAGAAGACGATGGCCTGACACACTGAGGTGTCCCAGATTTCTGTGGTGGTGTGTACCTGTTCACCATTATTGAGTTTTCATTTCTGTTTGGTTTTACTGCCGCTACGCTGCTCTGGGCGTTTGAATGTTGGGTTTAATTTTTGATTCATGATTTGATTTCTTCGTCATTCTGGTCATTTTGATCATCAGTTCTTGTATTATTAGGCTGCTTTGTTCTCACATGCTGCGTGAGGGTCCTCTCTACAGGACTAAATTTGCCATAAACATGTTTTAAATTCAGTATCATACATTGTTGAACTTGTAGATGTTTACTTACCTGTACCTGTGTCGTCTTAGCTTGTTTAAGGCTTTTAGTTCAGACTGAGGAAGCTGCTGTCTTTGCTCAGGTCGGGCCTGCCAGTCTCTCAGTGCTTGGAAGCAGCAAAGAAATAAAGTTTGTTCATGTGTCTGAGGTTCATGTGACCATTCCTGTTCATTAGTCAAAGTGTTGAGTTTTGGTGTGAGCGAGTGAGGCAGGAAACCACAGACAACGTGGCAGAGAGAGGAAAGCTGAGGGTCGCTTTTTTTTTTTTGTCTCTCTTCTGTATAGTTAGATTTAGATAAACGGAGCACAAAACACAGATCAGCGTGCAGCTGAGCTGGTGCTTTTATTATGAAAAGTCTATATCTTCTGATCCTCACATATTTGAAAATGTGGGATTTGTAATCCACAAAAAAGAAAACTGTTTTTACAGTCTAGTGGCCTCTGATGGTTGGAACAAACATGTGGTTTGAGACAGTGAGACTGCCATCTAGTGGCTCAAAGAATGATGACAGGAGTAACACGCTATCTACAGTCTTTTAAGGCCTTTTTTTAATACCACACAGGCTGACATTCAAACCCTGAAACCAGAAGAAGCTTCAAGGTACAAATGAAGTCTATGGCTGTTCAGATAGTACGGTCTTCTCTATACAGTCTAAAATGTTTGCGCGCATGGGCACACATTTTCCACTCAAGTTTTTTATTATTTTTTTTAACAGTCTCTAATTTTAGCGTGGGAAGCGGTGTACGCCTCGTTTAGGCCTTCCCTGTTTTGTGCGTTCGCCACGGTTGTAAATGAGGCCCCTGCAGCTGATTTCCTCCATCAGCACGAGGATCAGCGGCGGCTGGAGAAGAGAAGCAGCTGATGTTACCTGCAGGCTTCAACAGTAACAGGCAGACAGGAACAGTTCCTCCAGACGTTAACCTTTACCGCAGCAGACAGACTACACACAGGCTGTGTGTTACAGCTTGTGTGTGTGTTTAACCCTTTATAGGGCACTCAGAAATACTTTGAGGGGGAGTTACTATATGTGCTGGAACTATTTCTTGTTTGATGGCAGATGAATACACTGTCACTCATCAGGCTATTGGAGCTTGTTTTACACAAACAGATGAACATGTTAAACACGTGTCAGTATTTGTCATGTGCATATGGTAGATTCAGGCCAGGAAGTGCAGACAGAGCAGTGATCAGTGTCCCTCTTCAGCCTCACTGTGGACAGGTCAAATGTTAAGCACGGCCCCCTCCTGACAGGCCCTCCTGCAGGACGTGTACAGGCAGATATGAATGAAGAGCTGAAGGTTAAAAATAGATGGTACATTCAGCTGCTGAATGGCAATGATAAACCAGAGTGTGTGTATGTATGTGTGTGTGTGTGTGTGTGTTGGTACACCTGACTTTGTGGGGACCTATGTGAAGTTAACACCTTGTGGGGACATTGAGTCTAATCTTTACTCGGGAACACTGTGCTGTTTGAGGCTCTGCACCTGGTTTCAGGATTGAGGACAGAACCAGATTTAGGTTCAGGTTCATGGTTTAGGATCCTGGGAGTGAATCATGAGACTGCAGGTCCTCACACAGAGGCACGAGAGTTGGTTCATAAAATACTGAATGTTACAGAGAGAACTGACAGGTTCTACTCTTTTGTTCTTTTTAGTGTTGTTTCTACAACTGTTTCTTCTGTAAAGAAAAGAAAATGGATTCTTTTGTCTTTTGCAGACCAAGCATGCGATCGCTTGAAGTACAAGGACACCCATATTCAAATTAGCATCAGAAACTTTCTACATATAAACAAAAGATTTAATTTTTCTAAGGTTTGAGCACCTGGTACAAACTCCAGCTCCATGTAAAATCCTTAATTTGCATGTATTGTGACCACTATGTGATGTTTTGTATAGATTTAGATTCCTGTGAATCCTGTAACTGAGACTCTTGTAGTGATTAATGTATAATTGGTTGTTCAGATGTTAATAAAGCTGGTTTTCCTGTAACAGTGTGGCGTATGGGGCACTGGAATGCAGCAAAAGTGAGATCACTGTCTTAACTCGTACTCTCCTAACACATATTGTAAGTATAGTGCACAACTTCTGCATTGGAAAAATGAAGCCAATGCGGAAGTGCCATAAATCTGCATCCTGTCTGAAGACCACCAGATGGCGATAGCTGTGGTTGCAAAAAGACCTCTGGTGCTATAGGAGTCTATGGAAAAATTACTTTTCAACACTTTCCTGTTGAGTTTCACACTGAATAAAAAAGTCTGTTCTGTAAAACTTGTTCATGAAATGTTTCAAAGTGGAGGACTATACGAAAATGCCAATCACAAGCTGTTAGCCAATTTTTGTAACCAAGATGGCCGTAGCAGAAATGCTCATCTTGAGGCTTCGAAACGGGACTTCAGAAACCGATGGGTGATGTCACGGTAGCTATGTCCATCTTTTATACTGTATGTGGACAACAATGCTCTTAGCTCTGTATAAAGAAATCTAGACCATAACATTTTTTGAATTTATAAAAGTTGCTAAAACGAGGTTGTATGATGCATATTTTCTGTTGGTCCATATGACTTAAGTACTTCACACTCAAAATAAACAAGCATAACTCATCCCCCTTAAGTACATGTTGTTTTTGAAGTAACAGGACTGCATATTTTTAAGTGAAGCTAGCTTATAAAGTTTTACAGTGTACCATTAACATCACCAGTTATTTCTGCCTCTGTGTGATCCCTCTGTTTCTCTGTTCACTGTTTTTAATGAATTTATCAGATTTTCACTTTTCACTCCAAACTCTGCTGCTGGAAGATCACACAGAGTTTGTTGTGCAATAACAAACCGTGTTCTGTTAAACAGAATACGCCTTCATGAAATGGTTTCTAATGTTTCTACTATTTCTATCAGTGTGGAAAACATATTTATGGCCTTTATTCAGTTTGAAATGTGTCTGCTTTTACTTCTGTGTTAATACTGTATGCTTGTGTTGCTGTAACATCCTCTGCTCTTTATTCTATTGTCTGTTCATATTCTGGCTTTTGTATTTCTACTGTTTTTATTGATTTTTGTCATTATTTCTGTTTCTAGTATTAACTTCTGTTTTTGTTGCTTGTACTGTTGTCTGCTGTTTGCTTTTGTTCCTAATGTTTCTACTTTTACTTCTACTGTTTTTGTTGATTGTGATGTTTTTTTTCTACTGTGTTATTTCTGTTTTTATTTCTACAGTTTTTGTTTATTGTCCTCTGTTATTTCTACTGTTATTAGCCTGCTGTTATTTCTGGTAATTGTGCTATTGTTTCTTTTGATCCAGTGTTTCTACTTTTACTTCAGCTGTTTCTCTTTACTATTATTTCTGCTGTTTGGTGTTTCTACTTTTATTTAGATTGTTTGTGTCAATATTTCCTGTTATTTCTGTTTTTTCTTTTATGTTGGTCTTTTCTGTTATTCTTTTCTGCCATTTCTACTTTTAATGGTTTCTGTTGGATATTATTGTTTCTGTTTTTTGTAGTATCACTACTCTTAATTCTACTATTTCTGCTTATTGTGCTGTTATTTCTGCTGGTGTTTCTAGTGTTCATCGTTTTTGTACGATTTATATTGGCTGTACTTTTTTTTTCTAGTGTTTCTACTTTTAGAAACTGTAGTGGTTCATGCTAGTTCACATCCGCCATTGACCAGTGTTACATATACCCCTCCTCACTTCCTGTCTGCCTCTTTACTTTCAGCTGTTTCTAACCCCCCCCCCCAACCAAAAAAAAAAATAGAAATAAATAAGTGTGTCAGCTGTTCCATCGGCTGAGCTTTAAGGCAGCTGAATGCTCTTTGTCCATTCGTCTGTCCTTGGGGGAATGGATGAGGGAACTGGAGTCTCTGTAGGTCACCGGGTCACCCACTGCTGCTGCGGGGGAAGGGAGGTGTGTTAGTGTGTGAGGTCAGAGGTCAGCCTGTAGTTTTATCTCCTCCCTTGCCAGATGATAACAGGGTGCGTTTGATATTTTTTTCCGCTCTGATGTGTGTTTGGGTGCATTTGTCTTTCAGCCTCCACAGACAGGTGAAGATTAACTGTCTCAAACCACCTTAACCTGAGGGTGTGTTTGATTTGTTGCTCAAGAGTCGTGACTCCCCTCCTCTGTCCTCCTCAATAAATGGGATGTGTTTGTTTTACGTAACACCAATGTGGGTGTGTTGTTTTAAGCTTAGTCCCAGAGGACCCGGGGGGTACATCCACTTCGATCAGCCTGTTTGTGTGTGTGTCAGCAGCTTAATAACAGGGGTGTGTTTTGTTTTTGTTTATCATCCAGTGACCTCGCTTTGGGGTTGAGTTAGATCAACTCTTTGTTGATCAGGAATACTTGTTTTACTAAGCAGAAACAGCCAGAGGAACAGGATGGATACATTTATTTCAAAAACATGCTAATTTCACGTGAAAGATGTTTATGAGGATTTCAGGAGAAGTGGGGAACTTGTTTTCTCCTTTGTGCAGCCCTTGTGGGTGCTTACACTAAGTTAAGCTCACAGTGATTCATTTCCTGTCCTCCCCCTCCTCCCTGTGACTTAAAGAGAAGCTTGAAAAAAAGAAAAAACAGAAGCAGCTCACAGTTATCAGTTATGTTTAAAGTTTATGAAATTACAGCAGACATTGCTTTGTTTTTGTTTGGGGATCAATGCTTACCTCAGGTGTTCTGCCATATCAGATCATAAATATTTATATATAAAATAAACCTGTACTGTACCGGTACTTGTCTGACTGCATTGTATCAAGTGTAAAGTTTGGTGGTGGTGGAGGGGTTATGGTGTGGGGGTGTTTTCAGGAGTTGGGATCGGCCCCTTATTTCCAGTGGCAGGAACTCTTAATGCTTCAGCATACCGAGACATTTTGGACAATTTCATGCTCCCAACTTTGTGGGAATAGTTTGGGGACGGCCCCTTCCTGTTCCAACATGACTGCACACCAGTGCACAAAGCAGCTCCATAAAGACATGGATGAGTGAGTTTGGTGTGGAAGAACTTGACTGGCCTGCACAGAGTCCTGACCTCAACCTGACAGAACACCTTTGGCATGAATTAGAGCGGAGACTGAGAGCCAGGCCTTCTCTCCAACATCAGTGTCTGACCTCACAAATGTGCTTCTGGAAGAACGGTCAGAAATTCCCATAAACATTCCTAAAAACTTCCCAGAAGAGTTAAAGCTGTTATAGTTGAAAAGGGTGGGCCAACATCATGTTAAACCCTATGGATTAAGAATGGGATGTCACTCAGGTTCATATGTGTGCGAAGGCAACCGAGTGAATACTTTTGGCAATATAGTGCATCTTACACTGTACCGACACCTTAGGATAAAAGGGTGTACATACATGAAGAGACTTACAGTAGCATGGTACATGTCCACAGACACCATCATTTCCATGGGTTACTGTGTGAAAGGGGGTTCGTTTTAGTGCAAAAAAAAGAAAAAGCAAGTAAACAAAGAAAGAAAAAACAAAGTGCACAGCACAAAGGATACTGTTGACTTTGTGCTTTGTGATAGCTAATGCCACCAATCCAGCATAATTATGCATAATGTGGACTTTTTAGGTCTCTAAAACAGGACTGTTATCCCTCAGTGGACAATACTGCCACAACCATGGTGGCGGTGAGTCAGAGCACCAGAATGAGAATGCACTGGCATACTGGGAGCATCCACTACAACCACAGCGTCTCTGAAAACTTTAAACTAGCCATTGCAAAGTTTGCAAGGGCTTCGAAATCTGAGTGTGGTAATCCTCGGGAAGATGGTCATCCAGTCAGGTGCTGCTTAGTGCTGGTTGTAGGAGAGAAAGTGAGAGCAACATTTATTGTCACTACCAACAAGCTTGGCCTTCAAGCGTCCGATGCTAGGAACATCTCCAAATAAAAAGGAGCAATGTCAGTTGAGATAATCTATGGTAACACAAAATGTGTGGGTACAAAGTTCAAGAACTTTTAGGTGAGTGATCCTGACGTATGATGGCATGGCGAGTCGGAGCCTGGTTTGTCCACCACCAAAGCACTCTTGGCTGTGATGAAACTATATATGTATATGAGACTTAAGGTGCTTCTCTCCAGACAATGAAACTCCATGTGGTGGTGATGCTTGTTATTAATAAGAAGTGTAAACACGCAGTATATCTGTCCATTTTCTTCAACTTATCCAATTCAGGGTTGCAGGGGGGCTGGAGCCTATCCCAGCTGCCATAGGGCGAGAAGCAGGGTACAACCTGGACAGGTCGCCAGTCTAACACAGAGAGACAGACAAACATTCACATTCCCATAATTTAGAATCACAAATTAACCTGCAGACACGGGGAGAACATGCAAACTCCACACAGATGGTGGATTCAAACGCAGGACCTTCTTGCTGTGAGGCAGCAGTGCTAATCATTGGGCCACTGTGCTGCCCCACACCTACAGGATATGCCTCCATAAAAAAAAATGCAACATATAAGGATGAAATTATGTGACTACTTCATAACTTTAACCTAATAGTAAACATGTAGGATTTTATTTACACCTAAACATTGCTGACATACTCGTCTGTCTTGCATTAAAGTTTAAAAGGAAATCAGAACATAAATGTTACTGAGGAAGGAATCTGAGGTCTTTGGTAAACTGAGGATTTAAATTGGATTCTACACAGAGTTATTTTGATTCTCAGAAAATTAAAAGTAATCATTCTGTGATCATGTAAAATCATATGTGGAATATGTTATTAAGCCAAACTCAAATTTTACTTATGTTTCTTTCCCTTCTTTTCATCAAATGTTGAGTTTTCTCAGAGGTTTCTTCTTTTTTTTTCCTTTTTCAGTTAGACCCTGCAGGACCCTGTTCCCCTAAGCATGAACTCTGCTGATTTTCCACCAGAGTATTTCCAGGTGTTCTCCTCACCAGATGTTTAAGAGCCATGTAAATGCTTTAACGTGTCCAGAGGAAGCTGTGTGACCACTGAATGTTAGTGTGGGTTGGACCTGAAGGCTACAAATTTGAAAAGTAAAACCAGTCGTTATGTGGAGTTAAGAAAAAAGCATCTTTGATACCTCTGCTTGAAAATGAACAATTAAATTAAATAAAACAACTATTTTAGTGCTGGAGGACCTGAAGGTTCCCTGACAGTTAAAGGCATGATATTATCTGCTAACAAAATATTAGCCTTAAATAATTCAACATTACATAGATCAGTTGTGTAAATTGGAAACAATAAGGGGCCTAAACTTGAACCCTGAGGTACTCCAGATTTAACACACTGTTAGTTTGAGTCTGGATGCAAAGTCGGGACATTTTTATCACTAATAAAATTTACGTTTTTCCCCAAGAATAATTTATGTATTTATATATTTGATATGTATTTGATAAAAGCAATAATAAAAAAATAAATAAAATTACATTTAAAAAGAACAACCAACAAACCACTCCTTCCAACCTTAACATGTGAATCCACAACCCTCGGGTCCTCCCCGGAAAATACACAAGCAAAAAATTCTCACAAAATTCTCACAAAAACACCCATTATCAACTAAAAAAATAAAACACTTCAGGGTTTTCTATTCCATATAGTCTGTCCTAAACCTTCCATACTTGATGATAAATTACTGATAACTGTATTCAAAGAAGTTAATGAAATTGCTACTGGAAAGAGCCAAAGGGATACGAGGTGATTTTTCAGCGTGCGGGGTTATTGCTGTGAAGAGTTTTATTTTAAGCAACTTTTCAGTGCTTCAGTCGAACAGCCAGTAAAAGTGAAAGTAGAAAAATAAGTTAAAATGGCACAAAAAAACAACAACTTTACAAACAGGACGAGAAAATCGAGAAGCAAAACAAGGAGGTCTTTGAAAGACCACTGTTAACTGGCAGCTATTTAAGCAGCTGCTCAGGCACTAATGCGCCTGTTGTAAGTGAGGAGCCTGTGTTTGATAATTAACACTTCCACAGTTTCCTCTCAACTTCAGCTTAATGCGAGTCTGTCTGTCGCTTACGCTCCACACGACCACGTGATCAGGCCTCTTCTGTCAATCAGTCTGATGTATTTACACATTTCACTGCCGCCACCCTCCCACCCCTCATCACTCTCTATCTTCTTAATTTGTTGTCATGGAAACCAAAATGGTGGAACGAGAGAGCCCCCTCTCTTTCTCTCTCTCTCTCTAGCGCTCTTTCGCCCCCCCCCCTCCCCCCGCTCTCTGCCGCCGCCCGCCGCTCACACACCGGGCAGCCCCCTGAATCAAACCGAGCGGATCTAACCTACTTATCCATCCAGAAGAAGCAGCCTGCAGGTCTGCGCTCGGTCCGGACCGTCGGTCTGTCGGTGTGTCTGTGGGTCCGAGCCGGTCCGGTGGGTGCCTCTGTGTGAGTGCGTGTGTGCGTGTGCGTGTGTGTGGCTCTGACCCGGTTTCTTCGGCTGCTGTGGACCGGGAGAGCCGCTCTCTCCCCGCACCAACATTTTCTTTAATGACCGGATTTGTGTTTTGCTGCGCGATGTACATGGACAGAAGCAGCCTGACCAGGGGTGAGTCTCCAACAGCATCACATACATCTGCACCGCGTGCACACACACTCCATATACCTGCTGACAAGCGTCGCACGAGCACACGCGCACACGCACAGCTGCAGCCTCGCCACATTCACCGCGTCTCCTCTGCATTTATTTTATTCCGAGAATTTTTTTTTAAAATCACTAGAATAATCCTCATGATGGGAGAGGAGGAGGTGGGGACGGGAGGGTGGTTGGAAATGACACGCGCGCTCACTCCGGCTGTCGTGCACGCGCACACACTGACCGACATCTCGCTGCAGTGAATGTAGGCTAGTATGGCTGCATGATACTGCGTCTGCCAGATGTGAGGCTGCTGCTGCTCTCAGCTCAGCTGAAACAGGATTCGTTTAACAACAAAAAAAAAGGACACGTGACTCATCTACTGATCGATATCCGACAGATGTCAGCTGATCGATTCTGTGTTTTATTCCATCATCACTCACACTGAATCAGAAACATCAGACAGACAGGAACCAATGAGGAGGCTCCATCACAGCCAGACTCACAGTGTGTGTGTGTGTGCGTGTGTGTGTGATTTATCGATGGATCCATCGATGTTAAATGTGGCTGCTCGTTTCAGGCTGATGTGGGCGCACAGCAGGATGGAGATGGTGTGATCTGTGTTTCTGTCTGTGTTGGTTTGTTTCTGCAGACAGACGCAGACACACCCCCTCCACGCACACACACACATTGAGCCTCATAGTGGTGAAATGATGAAGGTGAATTCTGCAGACAGGGTAGGTTGAGCATTTAAATTCTCTTAAAGCTCCAAATAGAAAACCAGCTCAGGTAGTAAAAAGTCTCTTAAAGGAGCTCCAGAATCTCCTCACTGACCAGAGTGTTGCCCGCAATAAACAAAACCTTTTAAATGACCCCAAGACTCATAGGGAGGGCTTCTACACCTCAGTGACCCCTAGAGCTTCCATCTTTTTTGAGGCTTTGGCGCAGGTGTGGGTCATCTACTAATCAGAGGGTTCGTGGTACGATCCCCAGTCCTTCCACTCCACATGTTAAAGTGCCTTAAGCAAGATGTTGAACCCCAGATTACCCAGATGCATCCGGGTGCATGTTTATAATGCACAGAATAAAGCCCTGTGTGAATATGTGCATTAATGGGTGAATGTAGCTTGTAGAGTAGAAAGAAGTGCCATGCAAATACCAGTCCATTTACCATTTCTGCGTGGTTGTGTGTTGGTCATCTGCAGCTGCTACGCAGAGTTTAGTAACCCTCCTCTACATGTTGTAGCTGCGTTCTGTCAGAAGGGGGCAGCACTAGAGATATGTGGACTGTTCGTGGTTGTGTTTTTGGTGCTGTTGCTCCCCTAGCTGGACCTGCTCCTGAGACAGAAGTCATGACGTAGACAAAGTGAGGTTAGTCTCTCAGCCCTTACTAATGTCATATGGATACTTGTAAAGGACCCGTTGTCTGCAGTGAATGAATGTGTTTTAATCAAAACCTATAACTAAGTAGTTTTCAGTGCTTTATCCGAAAACCTCCTTGTGATTGCTTTGGTTGCGAGCAGATTGCCCGTAGTTTGCATGGACATTGCCAACTTGTCCGCAAACACACACCAACTACATGCCAGGTGGTAGTGTAACTTGGAAAAAGTGTGTGTCGTGAGACACAACTTTTACTTTGAATGCAGTCGTTTCCGGACTGCGTCGCAGTTTCACCGCTGCTCAGCAGACCAGTCGGTGCCTTCAATGCAAACTGCTGATGACTGCGGTACTCTGATAGCGACCACAGCGATCACGAGGAGGTTTTTGGTGCATCATTCACCAGTTTCATCCAGCAGCCACTCGCCAGGCAGTTGGAGAAAATACATTTTCCCCTAGCAACCAGTGGTTGCCTGTGGGTCGCCTTTGTTGCAACTGGGGGCCTAAGCTTGCCACATCTAGCTTATAAAGAGCACCTTGTGCGTGTCTCTGCAAGGCCAGAATGGCAGTATTGGACGCTCTGGGGTGTTTTAGGGTTCTGGTCTGAATCATCCTTATTGGGATGGAGTATAAAACATCTCCAGTGTTAGAGGTTTTACTGGGATGTCATGTTTGGATGGGAATGTGGATGATTTTGGGCCGATAACAACAAAATGTTGCTCTTCAAAAGTATGGTACTAAACAAGGGTGTAGTTGAATTTAGAGATGGAGGCTATATTTGGATATTGTGATGTACGATTATGACGAGCTGGAGAGGAAAACCTGTGAGCAGATCTTACTTTGGATTTTCAGTAGGCTACAATAGAACCAAATATATTACAGTGTCGGGCGCTGAGGATTTGTAAATGTTCAAAGGAAGGAGTTTGAAGAGTAAAAATATGCATCAGTTTGATCCATCCAATGAAAACAAGGATGCAAGTAACTTAAAAGAATAACAGAGCTTGCAGAGCATCAGACTCGACACACAGATGACTGAGCTTCGTTTAAAAATGGGAACAGAGAATTTTGTATGTCTCACTGTTCACATATCAAAGAATATCACCAGTGCTGAAAAAAAAGATGACCTACAAACCCGTTAATCAGCTTATAGACCCACCTGTCTCTGACCAGCTGTGTGTGATGATGGACGGACCTGTAAAGCTTTTTATCAGCAACTGACCTACCTGCAGGCACAACTCAAAGACCAGTGCCTTACAAGGATTAGGCATCTGGGGGTGGCACAGTGGTGCGGGGGTTAGCACTATCACCTCATTGCAAAAAGGGTCTGAATCCAGGTCGGGGCCTTTCTGTGTGGAATTTGCACGTTCTCGTGTTTGCATGGATTGTCTTGAGGTACTCTGGCTTCCTCCCACAGTCCAAAGACATTTATGGGGTTAGGAGACCTGTCCTACCTTGCTTCCCACCAACCTCAAATTAGATAAGAGGAAGGAAAGTTATCAATTAGGTGATTGGTAGAATATATTGGCCATCAGCTGCTGGCTGATGACTATTTGTTGGGTGGGGAGGAGGGGATTGTGATTATTGTGGTTTTATTAGGTTATTATTATTTATTATTTATTATTGAGGTTTGCTTCCTTTAGAATTTCACTCTGTGATTAATGTAATTACCAAATTGAGTCTGGGGAACTTCAGGGATCCGTGACCCAAAGCCAAGCAGCCCACAAAATAATTTAGCGTCGTGGACCCAGCAGTGATGCAGGGCCTAGTCTGCATAATGCTGGTCCATTGTGGGAGAGAGAGCTGTGTGTGAAGGTGAAGCTGAGCCACATTCCTACCCTCGCTGATGGCCTTGAAAGAAAAATATTATTGATGAAAGCAGCAGAAATGAGCCTGCAGAAACTCGGGAAAAATGAGGGCAAGTCTGACTGGGGAACAAGTTCAAGGCGTGACTGTAGACAGCAAAAAGATGGCTGTAGCCACCGCGATGTCACCCATTGGTTACTGAAGTCTCCAGCTGAGCGTCTTCTCCATTGTCGTTTTAAAACCGAATGTGATGAGCAAGGGGCGGAGCTAACAGAGACACAGAGGGCACCATGTGATTGACAAGTCATTACCCAATAAGCATATCCTGGATAATCCCCTCTTTGAGCCCATAAACACATTGGTTAAGTGAGGCCACGGGGTGAGGGAGCTGAGGGTCATTTTCTCACTGACTTCTATACAACTGGAAGTCTTTTGCCTCCAGAGGAGTCGCCCCCTGCTGGCCCATAAAAAGACTGCAGGAGGATTAAGGCACTTCTACATCTGCTTCACTTTTCAGACCTACATCTGTCTTTTATACTGTCTGTGAGAATGTCAGAAATAATTATAATAAATACCAGCACGGCGCCCATACCTGAAGTGTTGCAGCACCTGTATTTGTAGATTGGCCACATTTAAATCAGGCATGCTTTCATTTATAGGCAGAGTCTGAACTTTACGATGGCACCTCGGACAGAAACACCTACCTACAGACCCAACTACCGCCTCTATGTGCCAAATAGTTCAGCTCAAAGACCTGGAACCTCTGAAATTCACCTCAGCGGGGGCATTATAAGAGAGAGAGACAGAGCACTCAGAGGACTTTGAATGAACTTCAGGAGAAGAAAAGCTTTCACCTGATTTTGGTCCAGAAACATTTTTGGGGGGGCTGATGATGCAGTTTCTGTGTGTAGGTGACCACTGAAGCTTAACTTAATTAAGCTAATGCTTCAACATATCTGCCCAAACTAGTGCCATGAGGTATTTCAGAATGACAGCCAGGTGGTGAATAGATCCTCCTCAGTCAAGGTCAGAACCTCCTCAGCGATGAGCAGAACATCAGCACCGGTTCAAACAGGAAGGTGTGCTGGTGTTGGGGGGGGGGGGGGGGAATTGTGGGAAATGGAGTGCGGTCAGTTTAGCCTGAATTAAATCATTTCAAGTTTGTTGATTTAATGACTGCTGCTCTTAATGGCGCTTTCTAAACAACAGAGACACCATCTGCTCCGCATCAGCCTGTTGATGTTTTCCCATGACCTCCCGTCACGTTCACATCTGCACACACACTCCCTGCCATATATAACTTAATTACTGTGTGCGCTGCGCACACTCGCGGCTTCCGTCACTGTTAATTTTACTGGTGTGCGTTCATGTTTTGTATTTATTCATTTTATCCCCTCTGAGAAGCGTAATGTCATCTTAAAGGTCCTCAGGCCAGGAGTTGATCTCCATCTGAGGTCACGCTGTTCACACAAATGGCAAATTTGTGAAGTCCCGTTATGAAGCCTTGAGCTGACTGTTTTCACCGCTGCCTTCTCGGTGTTTTGAAACCAGATGTAACGATTTGTGAAGCTGCATTCTCATTGGCTAACAGCCTGCCATTCAGTATGCCAATAAGCATACCCTGGATGATCCTCCTTTCTGGCTCTTAAAATGACCAAAATGTGCAAAATGGACTTAATGTTATGTTCAGTATTTCCTGAAATGAGTGACTGAGCCTATAACCTCATCAGGAAAGTGTTCACTGAGCTCAGGGCGAAGGACTGTTTAACCATACACATTTATAAGACGGGAAGTCTTCTCAAAAGCACAGGTATCGCCCCCTTGTGGAGGGAGTGCAGATTCAAGGCACTTTCACATTGGTCAGACCAGGCTGCCGGATCCATCCGTATACTTTCTATGGGTAGTGTTACGGCTGTGTGCCGTTCGGCCTGTTATGGGTCTCTCTCTTTGGTTTTGTCTCTCTCTCTCTCGCTCTCTCTGCAGCACGGTTTCTCCTCCCATTCATCATCAGGAAG